>SRMA01026580.1:47739-166199 GCA_007224835.1 Danionella cerebrum
TATATATATATATGTATATGTATATATATGTATATATATATGTATATGTATATGTATGTATATGTATATATATGTATATGTATATGTATGTATATGTATATATATGTATATGTATATGTATAACAGTGGTGAGATTCTGGTGGACATCAGGAGGACGAGGCATGGCACAAATCATCTGGTGTAGGGAACACATGACTACACATACTGGATTTTTAACAAATACATATTTGTTTCCTTTTTGACAGTTTTATAGATTGGTTTGTTTAGCTTCAAGGTGAGTGTGCATCTAGCAATTTCACTGTCAATAGATGTCATTTAGTGGAAATCTCCTACTGCAACCATGTTTTTAATTTAATACAGTGGTAGTCCGAGATAAGAAATTATTCCGTTTCATGGGTGACGTTTGTATCTCGAAGCAAGTTTTACATGTAAAACGCCTAATCTGTGCAACGGCTCTCGGAAACAACAGTAACGTTTCTTCAATCCTTAAATCTACACATTGTTAATGTAATAAATGATAATAAAACAGAATAAAACACAAGCAAAATATGTAATATATACACAAATGTGAAACCTTACCTTGAGTGAAGTGATGTGTCGGAGGAGGTGGAACGGATGGCAGAAAACATTACGGCTCTATGTATGAAAGTTAACTTTCTCAAGATATTTCGCGAATTACTAACACCAACACGGTTTCAAGCACAAGCGCAGACAGATGGAGAGAGCTTCTGAGAACGCATCACAGGATTTCTCTAAGTTGCGCTACAGAACAGCACTTTCCACGTTATAAACTTTAATTCTTTAATGACACCTTGACATTTGTTGTAGCACATTATTAGTAATCTATACATAATGTTTCGCTGTGTTGTTGAAGTGTTTTGAAGCGCATCACCACCATTTTGCACTGGGAGATAAGAGCGCCAGGACCTGGAAGCGCAGCACGACGGCAGACAAACAAGAGGATTACAGAGCATAACTGCTTATGGTTGTTCGTATCTCCAATTTTTCTTTGCATCTCAAAGCAAAAAATTTCCCGAGAGACCTTTCGTATCTCGAACATTTCGTAACTCGAAGCATTCGTATCTCGGGGTACCACTGTATTTAGCTGGAAAGCAAGAATTGAAGATCTTCAACTGACCATGGGAAGGGGGCAGTAGTCTAACTGAAACCACTCAGCATCCATAAAGAAAATGTGCTGCTCTGACTTGACCAAACGGCTCAAAGAAGAAAGCATAATTGTAGCTGCTGCCATGATAATGTCCTATAAGCAGATTCAGGTGTAGCTTGCAAGCTGTGGTGAGAAAAGCCTCTAGCTCTGCTTGATTAGGCAGCGTTCCACTTCGTAATGCCTTTTAATGGAGTTTTTACATGCCTGTTCTGTATGCATATCAGAGGCGGCTGGAAGACGGGAGTTACTTTAATGGCTCATCAGACCCTCTCTGAGCCCCACTTGACCCCGAGGATCTACTGTGTATTAAAAGTAATTTGGTTTAATGATGCAAAAGCAGTTGCGTTCGTCAGGTTTTGAGAAGATTGCTTCTCTTTTACCACTTTATGACTCAGTAAGTTGAGTGATATGTACTGTCAAATTAGGACTATTTGGGTATTTTGTAACATTTTATTATACTGTTATATTAATCTCAAAGTTTTAAACAGCAAGAGATTAAAGTAATTTATCGAAAGAATTCAAACTAGAGAAACAATTTTTAAAGATCTTTTCGAAATTTCATTCAACAAAATGTCTATATATATATATACAAATAGCTAGTGTTACCCTCTATATCTGCAGTGGAACCAAATACAAATTTAACTGTGGATTTAACTGGATTTTACTGTGTATATTGTGTATAATTTTTATATTGTAAATCAAAGATACACAGTTTATTCTGTATGTTCCCAGACACAATTTCACATCAACATTACCGGATAAACAAACATTTTCTATCCCATATATGGTGGTATTCTGAGAGGTAAAGTTAAATTAAAGTACAGATTCATTTATTCATTTATTTTCAAACCCGTTTTAGGGTCACGGGGGTCTCAAGCGCATATTGGGCGAGAGGCAGGGGTGCACCCTGGACAGGTCACCAGTCCATCACAGGGCAACATTCACTCACACATTCACACCTAAGGGGAATTTAGATTATTCAAATACTCCCAAGCACAGGGAGAACATGCCTTCCAGGAAGGTCACCAGCTAGCCTCGAAACGGCAAACTTCTAACTGAATGCCACAGTGCTACCCACTGTGCCACCTACCGCCAAAGTAAAGATTCTGTCTGGCCAATTAGAGATTTCAATAACTGACCAGTCAGTGATCAACAGGAGGTTGTCACACTTTTTTCACAATCAATTTTCCAGTTTTAGAACCTTAACCAAATGTGTAAGATAAAAGTAGTACCAAAGGGTACAGAACGTGGTGAAATATCTCCCAAAACCTTTGAGCCAAGTAGAGCCTCAGTCCTACAAAAGCAGCTGCATCAAAGTGGACAGTGGATTTAGTAAAATATCTGTTTGGTAAAAAACTTCTCTTTTTGAGCTATATGGCCCAGTGATTCATGTTCGGGAACGCTGTTAGTGGAATGGAATGGAATGATTTATGACTTGTAAAAATCTACCATTCTAGGGGTCAAGTATGCTCACAAGTGGATTGCAGACCACAATGTGACAGCACCCTAAGAAGGGATTAGCCTTATTAATTAACCCATACACTCAACATGTTCTCTACATATTACCATTTCTTCAATGAAGCCCAGTTCTGGTTTCCAATCTCTGAAACACTACGATGTACTTGAGATTCAATCCTAATGTCAAAGTAGTCCATGCAATATTTCTTTCTCACCTTACATAGAAAATAACCCGTAAATACATTTAGTCTGCCACTATGTAGAACCTTGACAGCTTCGTTCATTATGTCATGAAGAGGTGGCCAACTTCATTGAAGTTGAATTGAAAAATCGAGAACACTAGTTTCTGCAAACAATCCTTAAGATTGCCCTTATTTTCCAGCAAAAGCCCTGTATCAAAAAAGTCAATTGAATTGATGAATACCACATACTGATCAAATCTTGCGGATAAAGATGGAAGATACCGTATCAGTTTGTCAGAGCCATTAAATATTTCAAAGAAAAAAAGACAAATCTGATCTTTATCTTAAGCTGGTTTTATGTGTGGAGATAATATGTAAATTTCTCTTGCTTAAGATAAAAACAGAGGGATGTAATGTCACCTTCATGGTAGCGTGGGCTCAAGTATTAGACCCCAGAGAAGAGTCACAATCTTGCTCCTCTTATCCTCAGGAAGCTTAAGAGACATTAGGGTGAGAGGAGCAGTTGAGACCTTCTAATATTGTAGTCAGTGTTGATTTAAGAGATCTTCCAGGACCTGACAGGCATGTAATCATTAATTTTCATTTAATCCACTGAATATACTTTCTCTAGTCATTTAATAATGAGAAATTGAGCACTTTTCCAAGAATTCTACTTCATTAGGTTGATTTAATATTGATGTATTGTCACTATGGGCCACCCTCATGCCTCGGAGACAATCCAACTGTTGTTTACTGGATGTATAAAAAGAGGGCTGGGTTAATTTAATCAAGCAATCCTAAGCAGACTGTAATCAGTTAAATGAAGATATTGAAGTCATCATATCCCCCTCTGCTTTATGTTGTGCCATTTTGGAGTATTTGTCACATAGTAGTCCCCAAGAGAGACTTTATCTAATTCCCTATGTTTGCGAACCACACAGAAATCCTTCATCGTATTTTATTGATTTGCTTTGAAGGCCAAACATCGTGACAAAAAATAGCTAATGGGCAGATCCGCACACACTAATGCAGTAGTGTTCATTCTGGTGAGAATAATTATAGACTCTGTCATCTCTTGCCAAAGGCACTGTTCAGTGCAACCAAGCTGGCCTCTGTAGAGCACCCCACATATAAAACATTTACTTTAACACACAAACACTGGCAAAAATTGAGTTGCATCATGTCTTTCTGAGGATGATTTGGCTTCTTGCTATGATCGCTCAGCTGGGAATGAAAAAACTCAACAAGACTACACTATCATTTTGTAAAGACAAAATACAAATAGCATTTATGTCAAAAGTTATCTTTAAAGACTTTAAGCGGTGTTTACAGTGATTTATAAGATTAGATTGAAAAAAAAAATGTAACTATGGCTATTCCTTAACAAAAAATAAGTTTGTTTCTTTTATAAACTGGTTTTATTCTCGCCATTGACAAAGCCGTTTCTCTTACTGTCATGCCTACTGTTCTATAAGTTCTAATAAAAGCAAAAAATAAATAAATAAATAAAAAAATTGTGATGTTAGCTTTATCAAGCAGGCCATTTCAGTTTCTTTCAGAACATTTTAAATGTGTGGCTTTTAATGTCCTCAAATGCTTTGTTGTTTCTCTAAATGTGTGTACAATGTCGAGTTACGAAATGTTGGAAATTTTTTGCTTCGAGATACAAATTTCCATTTTTTATCAACTTGTTGTTTCTGAAAGCCGTTGCATGGATTAGGCGTTTTACATGTAAAGCTTGCTTTGAAATACGAAATGTTCGAGATACGAATGCCACCCTGGAACGGATTACCGGTACTTTATACGGTACTACTGTATTTTCTAGTATCAAAAAATATGTTTCTTAAAAGTCTACGTGGACTTGTTTTCTTTTAGAAATCCACCAACCTGTAAATATAATACACTGTAAGCGTATTTTTGCAGTCCCATTTAGTGTCTAGATGGATAAAGAAAAGATCTCATAGCATACTGTGTAGTTGTACATGGACATATAATACGTATCTTATTTTCTGAAACTCGACTTACTTGGCCAAATGTAATAAATACAGCTTAAACAACAAAACACAAAAAAGCAGTCATTGCAAATAATGAATCCACAGTTGTGTTTAATATTTTTATAGTCTCAAATGGCCCATGCTTATTTCTCCTGTCTGTGATCTTGCTGCTCATCAAAGCCATAGTAAAAGAGACATTTTAGTTTCTTCAAGCAAAGAGCCATAAACTGTGTCTGTCAATGGTCACATAGAAATCAAGCAAGCCTACACACACAAACATGTGTGCATGCGTATGTGTGTGTGTAAACAAAGAATTCTTTCAGACACATAAACAAGGTTATATTTTTGTAAATTTATGAAATTTATTTTGCAAAACTTGCAAACTATAGAAACATCTAAATCTAATCAATATTTGGTGCTAAGGATCAATAATGTCAAACATAGGTTTATGAATCGATTAATGTGTGTCACAATTGTTTTTCATTTTAACACTCCTGTTTAAAATTAACCAACAAAGACTATATAAATCCACATGAAACCTCATGGAGGTACCATCATATTCATTTGGTCAATTTTGAGCGGTTTATTTCAAATAATGTATTCAAAACTATGTTCATGAAGGCTTTAGACAGAAATCCATAGTTTTACGGAAGTCTTTAATTCCTTAGTAGAAGACAAAACAGGCTTATCAGACATATTGCGTACCACGTGAGGTGGCATCTGAGAGGATCCGAGGAGTATCTACATCACTCAAAGACAGATGTGTTGAAGAGGAGCAGGTTACCAGATTAAGAGTGGGTGGGGAAGGGTTGAACCTTGAGTAGACATGATGATGAGCAGAGGTTTCTGAGAGACACAGCAGGAGCAAGAGAAAGCAGGAGTGGAGCCAGGTACATGAAGTCACAGGTGAATCTGTATGAACTGCAATCTAGGAGAAGTTTGGAGTAGTAGTCTCTTCAGAGCAACTTAATTCCTAGAAAATCCACATTCAATTCAACAATATTATGTTAAATAAACACATTTCTGCTTTAACAATATTGTGGGGTTTTTTTAAAGCAGGATGGCTGCTGACAGTATTTATTACTCTACATTTAAAATCAAAACATGTACAGTGTATGTGGGTGAGTGACTAATAAGAGATAAAAAAAAGTAAGATTGTTAACTAAATATATTTTAAAGTTGTTCCTCTGACAAGATATAGTACAGAGTTTCTTAACCTTTTTGACACTGGGGTCCAATTTTCCCCCTACAACGTGATTCAAGGCATATTCAAATAAAAGTCATATCATAACTTTTTCTTTATTTTTTCATTTTAAAAATTCTCCATGTCTTCTGCGACTGCTTTCTTCACATTTGGAATCAGGATCTCCCAGTTAGTTTATAAAAAGTAGCATCAGAGAACAATTACCAGACTAGAATGTCAATGAAATAAAAATCTTAGACAGTTTTAACACAAATAAAATGGGCATTGTGCCATTGGTCTGCGATAAGACTCCAAGACAAGTTGGAGTCCAAGAAACAACGTGATTGTGTGGCTGTCCAACGGCTCTTTTATTAAACTCGGTATTGGAGCGAGTACAGCAAGAACGTAACGGTGAAGCCTCAACTCAACTGAACCAAACATGTCCCGGAGCAGCAAAAAAACACCCAATCCTCCAAATTCATTATTAATATTAAATTATTAATATTATTTATTATTTGTTTTTAATGTCCTCTGATGGATTTGAGTGTGGTTTGAAAGATAAAAAAAAAAACTAAACATGAAATGAGGCAAAGAGCCACATGTTTATTGGCCGAGGCTCTATTGGCGCATACCACAACGCCTGACTGACGCCTGCCTCACTGCCACCAAGTGATAGGAAGCACCATTCAGGTCCCGCGGCCCACAGGTTCAGAACAGATTTTTTTTCGCGGCCCACTAGTTAGCGCTCGCGGACCGAGATTGGGCTGCGGCCCCGTGGTTAAGAATCACTGATATAGTAAAATGCTGCCAGAGGTGTTGTGTCTATATTAACCCTCATACAGTGGTACCTTGTGATACGAAAGCTTCACATGACAAAAAACCCAAGATACGAAGGGTCTCTCGAATAATATTTAACTTCAGGATACGAAAAAAAGTCCAAGATACAAAAAAACACAATCAGAGAAATAATGTCAACACTGTGTATCACGTGACTGCAGTAAACTCGCCAACACTTCTGCTCTCATATACGCTTGTTAAGTCTGACATCGCGCTGCCTTTCTGGGTCTCTCTCCCATTGACAGAGCATGGTAAAAGGCGCCGAAACTTTGATCATTAATAACAACAAAAATGCTTTAAATCAAACAAAACGTTATGTGTAGATTGCCAATAATGTGTCAAAATAAAATTTAGAGTCTAGGTTTCCCCCCAAAAATTGCGTTTATAAAGTGGAAACTGCTGTTTAGTAAAAAAAAAAGCTTTAAAGCTTAACTTTAAGCTCAAAAAGCTTAACTTGCGGTAGAGAACAGAACACATTCCACTTTATAAACGTTTCTTTTAAGATTTTGGTTTCGTGTATGTGTTCGTAATTCATGAACAAACATTGCCTCACTCGCAAGGTAAGGTTTCAAATACATTTTCAATCATGATATTTGAACAAAAAAACACTTGCAGCGTTTATGTCTACACATCACAAGGAATACACATCACTCGGATAGTTCATCACAGTGGATTCATATAGAAATAAAAATGCATTGTTCTGAGCCCAAAAACACAGCTTACTATTCACAGATCTCGATCAAATGAATACAATATGCTCTGAAATGTCAAAAGCTTTTTATGTATAGTGCAATAAGCAGAAAATAAATGCTTCCTTTGCTTAGAATGAAATTGCCCACTCAAGGACTGCAGAGAGCCACTTTTCATAACAGGCAAATATGCTAGCAGCTGTCCTCTAAACGGCAGGGGCTGAAGCAGCACAACCCAGGGTTGGGTCATTAGCTGAAACACAGCAGTTAGCGAGGTCACTAAAGAGAAGTGAAGGGCAAGACCCTCATCCTAGAGAAGCCTGCGATGTGATGACTCTGCAATTCCATGCAGTCAGTGAGTACAGGCAAGCCATCAATGGCAGATGAAGCTAATACACCCTGTGTAATATTTTAAAAGGCTTGATAAATCCCACACTTAATGCACTGCTTGATTTCGCAGTCCCGCTGCAGATGTGGTTTCGCTGGCAGACTTAATAGCTTTAAGTGGCTTGGTATTATTCCCATTCAATGTGCTGACTAAGCCATGAGCAGAATTTCTTAACTGTTCCAGGGTCCCCCGCCCCTCCCTCTTGAGCAGAGCCTCTAATGTAATTAAAGGGTAAAAGCTTTTGAAAACAAATTCTACTCTGTCACGATTAAGAGATGGCAAAGCAATTTACATCGAAATACAGTCTATGTTTAAAGGCAGCAGATAGACAAAACACTCCCATTAACTCGTCCTTAAGCAATCGGTCTGCATCTGCAAGGGGCATCAGGGGAAAATGGAGCTAAGAGTCTCCCCATGACATCAGCGAAAGCTCTAAGCAAACCTCTCTTATACAACCACTCTTCAGAGACCACTTAATCCTGCAGCGGATCAATTGAAATAATGAATATATATTTTGCAGAAGATCAGTCACTGCCACTTACAGAGCTTGAACGAGAAAATTAAAAGTTGGGGGTGGGGACAAATAGTCGAAAACGGCTTACTTGGACTGTGTTCAAGTAATCTTAGCTGGAATACTAGACACAGAGGCTAGTTTGGCAGGGGAGGTTGTTACAAACCCCTGTCTGATCACCTGAGTAAATGAGATGGATATTGATTTGTTTAGATTAGCCTTTCGAGTCTCCAAGGGTCATTGATTTGGCGAGCAGAAAATGCTCTGAGGTCAGTTTCAATTAGCATATGGAATTTGCTCATTTATTCAGTGTTTTAACCCTCCAAAAATACTCTGAGCACTTGATCAGCGCTTGAATGTAATATGAAAAATGTGGCTCTTGGATCAAGAGTGGGCCACTTACAGTAATAACTTCAGGGACTAAAACTCACCATGAGTTGTGACTTTTGGGATACAGACCAAGTGTCAGTATGAGACAATTCCATAGCATTCCAAAAAGCATAATGCAAAAGCTGTTTGCATAAGCTGTAACTTAATTAATATGACTTTGAGGCTTTGGTCCAAAGTCTAATGGACACCTTAGATCAAGGAACAGATGCTTGCAGCTCTCTGGCAAAAGATACAATTAAGATGGTGCTTTCATAAATCATATAATAATAGATTATATTTATACAGGAATTTTTTGCCAGCCAACTCACAGTATTTTACAGCGGGTCTAATCTAATCTACCACCACAATGAAGAATTCACCTGAATGATGTTTGCCAGTCAGCACCAGAGCACTCACCGGATTACTGGAATACAAGAGGTCTTAGTTTAGAAACATTTATTCTGGATGCTGAGGTCCGGCCCGAGTTCTGTAGGGATCAGGCCCAGCGGCAAAACCTTACTACAGAAACTAGCAGAGCTGACTGCTCTGCGTCAGTAAGATGCCAAGTGGGTGGGAGGATAGGGTTCACCGATCCACCAATCGGGAGATGTGAAAAAAGGTTCCTTCCCACAGGACTAGGAACCTGCAGGCGCAGCACATCCTTGATGCGGGGGTCCCAGTGGTGCTTAGGCCCCGGATCAGAGCCCTCATCGGTATTGGAGTTGTTGATGAGGGAGCGGATGTTCGACAAACCCATGAGAATGTGGATCCATGGGTATTACCCCCAACTATGCCTAAGGGTTACTGCCACCACTCAGGGGATGAACCCGGGCCTGGGTCTGATTCACACAAGAGAGTCCTCAGGGCCAAATTCCAGGCAGGTTTCGTTGGCAGACAGTGCTTGGAGATCTCCAACCCTCTTGAGCGATGCCAGAGCCAGCAAAAGCGCTGTCAACTACAAGCTGTTCTGCTGTATTTTCCGCTTGTTTGTATGATGTCGCATTGCGCTTCCTGGTTCTTGCGATCCTATCGCCCTGTGCAAAAAGGGTCTGATGCCCTTCAACAACACAGCGAAACATTATGTAAAGATTACCAATAATGTGCTATAACAAATGTTACAGTAAAGGTGTCAAATAACTTTTATAACGTGGAAAGTGCTGTTCTGTAGCGCAAGTTAGAGAACCCTTCTCAGAAGCGTCTCTCCATCTGTCTGAGCTTGTGCATGAAACCGTTTTTGTGTTAGTAATTCATGAAATATCTCGAGAAAACAGTACTTTCATACGTAGTGCAGTAGTGTTTTCTTCCATCCGCTCCCCCTCCTCCGAGCATTTATTACATTAATAATGTGTATTCAAAAGTTTCATCAAGTCATCAACTTTGATCACACAAGTCTCAAAGAAAAGCTGAGTCTTAACAAAATCCAGAGACTTTGTGTGGAAAAATATTTAAGGCAGAAGCATGTTAAAGTAGAAACTCAGACGTAGCGAGCACATTGCATAGTAAGAGGCTGAATATAGTTTCTTCGGTGGTGATCTTACAATGTGTATCTGCACCATCAGCTCCTCAAGCCGTGTGTGACAGTCGACTTCCGCTGAACTCGCTTGAACATTGAAACCTTGAGGATATTATAAATGTGAGATATTAAATATCAATAACCCTAGTCACTTATAATAGAGTTATAAAATATCAATATTGAATCGTATTAAGTATTTCAATCTTTGACACTATTATCAGTTCTTTCATGGCAGTAATATCCTCAGATTCTTACAGATTGAATACAGAAATAGTTGCACATGAGACCATATTAAATATAAAACAAAAGACTGGTGAAAGGTTCACAAAATAGAAAAAAAATCTCCAGCACATTTCTCAAAGCAAATAAAAAGTGAATAACTGAATGACTAAATGAACAAAATGACTTCAAAAAAGAATCATTCATTTGAGTCAGAAAATTATCTGAACTTCCAATCACTAACATACACCAAATACTGTCATACATCATTAGAACATTCATTTTCCAACCCGCTTATTCCCTTTTCGGGGTCACGGGGTCTGCCGGTGCACACTGGGCGAGAGGCGGGGGTACACCCTGGACAGGTCGCCAGTCCATCGCAGGGCACACATTCACACCTAAGGGGAATTTAGATTATTCAATTAACCTGCCGCATGTTTTTGGGATCGTGGGGAGAACAGGAAGGAAGGTCACTGGCAAGCCTCGAACCGACAGCCTTCTAACTGAAGCGCAAAACAATGCTACCCACTGTGCCACATAACTGCCACATAACTGTGTCACATACTCTTCTTCAGAGTTGGATTAACTCTATATAGAGTGGGACCAAATACACTCTGAGTAGAGTTCATTTTAACTCTTCGGATTTTACTGTGTATGACACAATGAGAAGATTTCCGTGCATTTTGAGATTATTAACAGATTTGAAATAATTTTTAGCTTATATTAATGCAATATTTGTAAGTTATTTATATATATATATATATATATATATATTTACAACGCTGTCATTTTGTATATATATATATATGAAAGGTCTCTTTCGGGTAATTTTTTGCTTCGAAATACGAAGAAAATTTTGAGATACGAATAATTACAAACATTTCTGCTCTATTTTCCACTCGTTTGTGTGACGTTGCGCTGCGCTTCCGCATTCTTGCACTCCTTTCTCCCTTTAAAGAAAGTGTGCTTTAAGGGACTGATACGCTTTAAAACACTTTAAATCAGTTTTAAATCAAACAAAACATAATGTAAAGATTACCAATAATGTGCTATAACAAATGTTAGAGTCAAGTTGTTGTAAAAAAAAATTAAGTTTATACCGTGGAAAATGCTGTTCTGTATCGATAGTTAGATAAACCCTGTGACCCATTCTCAGAAACGCTCGGTACTGTCTGCGCTTGTGTTTGAAACCGTGTTGCTGTTTGTAATTCATGAAATATCTCGAGAAAGTTAACTTTCATACGTAGTGCCGTAATGTTTTCTGCCATCCTTTCCACCTCCTCCAACACATAGCTTCACTCAAGGTAAGTTTTCACATTTGTGTACATATTATGTATTTTGAATGTGTTTTATTATCATTTATTACATTAACAATGTGTAGATTTAAGGATTGAAGAAACTTTACTTGATTTTTCTCTGGTTTCCATTATTTTATAAACTTATACTGTTGTTTCTGAGAGCCGTTACACGGATTAGACGTTTTACATGTACGAAATGTTCGAGATACAAACGTCACCCTGGAACGGATTATATTTGTATCTCTGGGTACCACTGTATATAATTTACACTTTTTTCTTTAAACCAGTACTTTAAAACTTGAATAAAAAGCTTCCACTTCTAAATAAGTTTTTTTAAACCCTAGTACCTATATGTCTACTCAAGTAATGAACATGAATACTTTTAACGCTACTGAACACTGAACAATTTTGCTCAGTCATAAAGTATCATACAATGTGAATTGTAGAATTATATATTGTAGAATTATAGAATTATAATTGTAGAAATATAAATATTGTATTAAATATTATATCACAATGTAATTGGGTTGATATTACAAGTTTTGAGTTTTTACATCTTTTTATTTTTTACTTTTAAAATCTATAATATAAGATAAATAAATGATCTGAAATGTAAATGAAATAATTATACATTAGTTTGTAACACCTTAAAACAAATAGTAAACACGCTTCATTCGGTTCCTCCATAGCTCTAATAAACAGAAGACAGGGAACATCTTTGATTACATTTCCACTTGACCAAAAATGTGTCTGAGGTAAAATAAACGTAAGACATTATAAGCACCACTTCCCTCTAAAGCATGCCCTTGCCACACAGCAGATGGTAAAAGGATGCATGACTTCACAGTAAATCTCCTCAGCCTTAATTAATTTTAGCCTTAGATGATCTCAGTGAAAAAAAATCATTCTACCACTTATGTAAAAAAAAAACAGTTTACATCTGTTCTGTGTCAAGTTTTTTCCTCCCCTTCATCGTCAACACAGAAACCATCTAAGACCACTCTCTTGACCACTTCCAGAAAACATATGCTGTTTGTACATTGTGGAAAGAGGTGATTTCAGAGGGTTGC
The DNA here is from genome assembly GCA_007224835.1 of Danionella cerebrum. Classification (NCBI taxonomy): domain Eukaryota; kingdom Metazoa; phylum Chordata; class Actinopteri; order Cypriniformes; family Danionidae; genus Danionella; species Danionella cerebrum. Next base: position 60,619 of record SRMA01026580.1, read on the forward strand.
AGACCTCACTCACCCTTGTTTTGCAGTGAAGGATGGTGGATCATCAGAGCAATAACTAGTGAGGAGAGGGAGCAAGGCAAGTATTCAGCGAGCACAATTACGAGAAGAAAAAGCATCACCTCTGACATTCTTAAGAAGCCATTTGTGCATTTAGTAATAACCTGAGTACAACCTGTCAACTTGAATCGTGATCAGATGTAAATGTAACATGTGATTTAATTGAAATTCCCTTTTACTTCTAAAGAAATCCCATTGATGCAACTTTTCATCCATTTAAAGTGGGAGATTATACTAGATATTGAGCTGTTAAATTATATAATTGTGTTTGTCCACCACACACATACTGATTACACATGGCACAGTCTGTGGAAATTCACTTTCTCTCATGTATCGTCATTATATCTCTGAAGGATTTTGGTTCTTCATGTAACCCAGATGCAGTCAATGAAATGATGTTGAGATTGGGGATCTGTGGGAGCCGTGCATTACTTCCAATACTTATTCATCTTTATGCTGAAAATAGTTCTTAATGACATTGGCTGTATGTTTGGAGTCATTTTCCTGAGATAAGTATCTCCTTTTGCAGAAATAAATCCCCAAGGAACCTCCACCATGCTTCACTGTTGCCTCATTATCAATACAGACAAATATGTCACATGTTAACTTATCAATCCTGGATGGTGAACCCACCACTCTTAGACTGCTCTATTGTGGCTCTTCGGTATGGTCTGCATACGCTCCGTGTTTACCATAATGATTTTTTTTTTATTAAAAATTATATATTATCATATAACCGTCCTCGTTCATTTCTTTATTTTTTGGGTTCCTCCTATGAATTAGTCTCATGTGAATTATTATTGTAAAAAGGCTGGGAAATTTCTTGTTTACGGATGTGAACATATTTCTGGATTAAATAACTAATCAATGATCGCCTTGTGTGAATAAATATCCTATCAGTGAGCGCAAAAGATAGAGAGGGGTGGGACTTCTCATGTTTCACTCTAATAAGTGTGGCAAGAGCTGAGACTTCTCTCAGTCAGTGTCATGAGGAGGCACCATGAGCTTTTAAACCTGTCATTTGGAGACATGCTGACTTTTCAGTCGAATATGAGAAAGATGAGAGAAGAAGAAATGTCACCGTGTGCAAGCACTGTTTTATCAGATGTTATTATGCTAAAGACAACACAATCTAACATATCTGCCGTCATGCATGCAGGACCTCTTTAAGTCGCATGCACAGTGCAAGAGAGAGAGCTTTGGTGAATAATTCACCAGTTATTCCAAACTAATTCACAGAGACACAAAATAAGTGTCAAGAAATTCAAGTGACAGAACTCAATCGCAGAGCACAAGTTGTTGTAAAACACAAAAAGGTTGATTAAAGGCAAAAATAACTCAAATATCCCACGTGGGGGACAACTTCATTAACATAAAGTGACTCCACAGGAGTAACATAAACTAAACTAAGACTGAAAACAAGCATGAGGTATAAAAACAAACTCAGACCTTAAATGAGATGCAAATGAAGATGCAAAGAACTTGAAGTCTCCAACACGCAAACTGACTGGGATTCAGAAAGATCCTGAGCTGGAGGAACCCCAGCATGGGATCTAAATACCCACAGACATAAATTAAAAACACCTGAGAGAACTAATGAGGGACAGAAAGACACAATAAACATAAAATATTACCATACCCCCAACAAAGGGGTGAATTCCAGGCATTCCAAGAAATATTAAAAGCAACCAGTACAAAAACCAAACGCACACAGCCAAAATTGTACATGTAAACCAGAGTTTATAAATCCAAATCTATGAGAGGATCTGCCCCCCAAAAAGGCCAGGAATAAGGCGTGAACGCCCCCTGACCATCATGAACAGAAAACAAACATCCATCGTGGAGCCAGAAGGAGCAGCAGGGGTGAGGCCAATAGTTAGCCGACAGTAAACCACAGATAGAGTGAATCCTGAGGTGATGTCTAATGATCCAGTGTCTTGGGAAGGCAGACAGAAGTGAACATTTTTAAGAGATCTTAATATGCAGGGGTCTGGAGAAGTCCTGAGAAGCAGGAGAAATCCTGGATGCCATCTCATCTGGGCACAACAGAGGGAGGAAGGAATTTTGGCGCACATAGTTTGAGCAAAAGAGGGAAGTGACCAAAGGCTTGAGAAACATGCTTGTTCTTTGGCTTGCAAGATACGCGTAGGGTCCCAGGGGATGTGTACACGGCACATTCGATGTGGCAGAGTCCTGGTGACTCAATGTTGTGTATGTATTTGGGCACAGAACAGAAAAGGACACTGACAGATCACCCTCTTGGTGATGAGGAGATCCCTGAGAGGACTGGTCACCTAAGGGAACACATATCCACTGGGTGTTGTGCTTATCCTGGTGTTGGATTAATGCCAGAAGCATGCAGAGAACTGTGGAAAGGTTCCTACATGGCCACTTCTCTGGAACACATAGGCTAATGCGGACTGGTCTATCAGGCTGGACAAAAGGAGTTGTAGCCGAACACAGGCACTTGCTGGGAGAGCAGGAAGTGAACAGGGTGTACGCCCACTGACAATGAGGAATAAGTTGGATCAAGATAAGTTTTTGGATCACACAAAAATCCAAGACAAAAGTTATACCAAATATATAATATTTACTATACCAAATATATTTTACCAAATTATATTAAACCAAATATAATTTAGTTATACTAAAAATAGTGAGAGACACAAAGTTAGGAAGTCTAAGTGATTCTGGACAGGATAGAGGAACAGAAACACAGGGATCTGACTCAGTGCTCGAAATTCAGAGTATAATTTTCTTCAGAACCAATCCGCAGGAGTAATTGGGATTCACCGAGGACAACAGAATAAAACTCAATTTTTTCTGGTCTTCTGGATATTTTATGGGACGTTTGTATAACTTGTTACAAAAGAAGAAATCAAGGGTGCCACCTTGTGCCAACCCACAGGTGAAATCACAGGTGACATGGGAAGTCTATAAAATGTCCAACTTTTCGAGATAGTGACTGTTTTCTGGACACAAGGCAAGCCAGCAGACTGGCAAGCAACAGCACTGACACTGATGCTCAACTTGTGTATTCTTTTGTGTGAAATTTTAGATGAAAAAAAAGAAAGATAGAACATACACAGTGGACTTTGTGGCTTATGAGGATGAAGTCACCAGCTGATGTTCCTCTGAGCAGTTGAGTGAAAAAGCAAAATCTCATTTCATCGTTTAGTCAAGATTTGGGAAATGGTTTAGACCACTTATGCAAGTGCTCAGAAACCTGCAGCTCGTAATTTAAAAGTAAACACTTCTTGATCTAATTGATTGTGTGTTTTCTTCAGTTGATGCTCTGGGGTACATTAAATATTAATGTCAGGCAGACTCACTCAGCCCCCTGACAATAATGTGTAACATCAGCTTAATCTGCTAGTCTGAGCTAATTTTTGTGAAGTATTCGTACCCTACAAGCTAAATAATAATTTCCCACCTAGCAAGTAAATCCACACAGGCGACTATTGTTTAAAGTCATTATTAATAGAACTTTCATTGTGCAACGGCTTGTCTGAAAATTGTATTTCATATTCAATATAAATATTAATCTGCCTTTGGAAAAATATATTAATATTAATCCATAATATATATTTAGGCATGAAATTAATTCATGATACATAAATTCAGTGGTGATACTAATTAATTAATACTAAAGAAAATATGATTTAATTAGTAAAAGACCAATATTTTTTAATAATCATATGAACACAAATAACTTAAGGACAAAGACACAAGCTCCTTATTAGGATGAAGCCTGGAGGACTTAAAAAAGACTGATACAACAGGAGTCTGAAAGAAATTGTGGAGTGAGAGGCGGCCTTGGAATCTCCAGTTGTCTCCCAAAAAAGACATTGCCAACCAATATTTAAGTTTTAAGCATTACCCATTCACAGCTTTTTAAATTATGCACGTCTAAAAATAAAGGGATTTTACATCCTAAATGTAAATGAATTTAGATGAATTCTTTTTATATATTTGTTCTTTATTAAACAAATGTTTTGTTCAATGTTTTTTTGGCATGGTCTTATTACCTCTGCTCCTTTTCCATCCTTTAACCATTGTCCTACTCCGCTTTTCATCGTTCTTTGACTTTTTTTTTCATTTTGTGTTGTCACATGCCTGTGTGCGTGTGTGTGCGTGCGTGTGCGTGTGTGTGTGTGTGCGTGTGTGTGCGTGCGTGTGCGTGCGTGTGTGTGTGTGTGTGTGTTTTCCTTCTCCTGCTCCTCTCATTCTCCTTCGTCACCACTGTGGCTCCTGTTTGTCTAATTATCATTGCTGTTTACATGTTTAGTAAATGTTTAAATGTCCCCTTTATTTATTTTTTAGAGCAGTGTATGATCCTTTTATTATAACCATTGAAGACACTATGTTTCATTTGTTTGAAAATCACTCACAGCTCAAATGATGTGTGAAGCCTGTTAAATTTATGTAAAATATATGCATAACTCATGGCACAATGAACACAAGAATTTGTTTCATGAAATATATATAAGTACCATCTTCAAAAGATACAGTGAGTATAAAGCAACTCCTTAAGAATCACAATTGAAAGCAAAAACAGAGCATTTATTCTGGTTGTATAATTTTCCTTTTCTCGTTATAATTCAGATGCTCGAGGTGTGTTATTCTTCTTTCATCGTAATGTTTCTTTCAATGCAGACCTGGATCTTCACCAAACCACATTTTTTATGTAACTGGTTGTCAGGAGTGAGAGGTGTTCCAACTCAAAAGCAGCACAGAAAGGCAAAAATGATTTTATTCAAATAAGATAACTGTTGAAAGGTAGGTTAAGTAATAAACTGAACGCTACACAATATCAAAAACATTATCACGCTAACCATGAGAACAGGAAATAAACTCACATAGCATTAATTCTCAAAAGCCAGATACTAATCAGACGGATCTTTTTCTTTATACAATCTAATATTTTTCCCCTTAGAATAAATCCTAAAAATGGATTTTGACAGATTTGTGATAAAAAAGGCTCTATGCCTGAAGGAACATCAAGATTAACTAAAAGGTAGAAATAAAAGTGAGTTCCACAAATAATCAACCTGTGTGAAGAAGACTAATCTGCAATCAGAGCTAGCCCTGCCTATAAGCCAGGTGTGGAGCTGGATGAAACTACCAATAATGATAGATTATGTGGCTCTCCGGGCGGGACATTGACTGAGTGAAAGTTACCTGGCTGGCTGCCTCGTTTCCATTGGGCACACGCGGACATTCGACTAAAAGATGTGAGCGGTGACACCTATTTTATCCAATGGATGAGCCAGAAGCCAAAACACAGAGACAAGGTTCTTCCAAGGTGCCTGCCACACAAACACACGCTCGCGTTTAAAACACTTTAACATTTTTTAACATTGCTTTCAGAAAAACATTACGGGTATACATATACACACTTAATATGCAGTGTCTCATTAGCTGAAAAATAAATCAAATGATCCTTATGTGGCTGGATATAAGAAAAGTAAGTCACATGTCCTTCTGCAATAACAGAGGGACCCATTTTAGGGTTGCACCATTAATTGTTGCGGTCTCCGTGCATCAGCTAAACACACCTATCCGTTTACTTTTCCGTCTGCGTCATGGGCTCCCTGCGTGTCTCTTTTGCGTCCAAAAAATTACTGCACAGACATTCACCTGAACACTAGATGGCGCTTCAGTACACGGTGGCGCAGAGGCACTTTATGGAGAATGAGCGATAGCTTATTTGTAACAAAATAAAGACAAACTATTTGTTTTCTGGAAAATAAAACAACTTCTTATTAAAGCTGATGTCAGGCACACGATTGTAGCCCCTCTTTTGAGTTTATGCCCAGAATCACATGCAAATCGAGGTTTGTTGATTGAACTACGAATGACTTGCTCTGTGAGTCACAGGCTGGTGAGATGGTTCTCGGATATCTGGGTCTGTCGGTGGGTCACAAACCAGCAGTGTGTGTAAAATGTCTGTGATTATCTGCAGGCAATGAGAGCCACATCTGGAGGGCGACCAGAAGTTGCAGAGATACAAATGCATTGACGGCGATATAAACAGTGGTTTCTGTTCAAAGGGGGGGGGGTTATTTCCTGTTTATTTTGACCCAATAAATTAATTGAAAACTTGTGTGCTCCCATTTTGATAATAATCTGCACATGTGACCTTGCGCTGTTGTGAGACGCAGTTTGAGAACACGGACACCGTTCCTTGCGATTCTGTCAAAAAATTTGCCGTGTGAAATCCTCTGCTGTCAATCTCTTGTGCTGTTTAAATTCAGCAACATCTGGATGCTTCTCCAGAGTCTCTATAGTCTCTTCTCTTCTTCTGCCCCATCTGGGTGTACAGCTCCTCGTTTTGTTCTCGAGCGCCGTCTATTGCTGCCTTTCCCGGCTGAAGACACATGACCAAACGAGCCAAAAACAGCATTTTACGCACACTGTGAAAACAAAAAAAACAGTTTGGTGAATTTCTTGAAAAATGATGCTGAGTTTTTCAGGCCGGTGTGTCATTACATTAGCGCTGTGTAATTAAGGCTAAATATTAACTGCATGCAGCCCCTGCATTAAAAAAAACTCTTAGGTATGTAAAAGTCAATCCTTCATTTACATCAATGTGCAATTCTATATATTGCACAGCAAAAAAATGTCTTTTTCAAAGCATGGAGTCAAAACCCTGACATGTCTTTTTTGAAAAAAAATATATAGAGATTTGAAAACAAATGGAAAACACATATCAGTAGAATGTCCAATTTATAACTCTTTCTTTATCATTTATAATTCTTTTTCATGAGAAAAAGTTATCTGACTGCAAGAGATCTGAAAGAAATCCTTGCTAACCTAAAATGGTTAATTCATTTTTTACTACACAAGGTCAGACTGGGAATTATAACTTAGATTGGAAATTTTAAAGTTTTAAAACACATTTTAATAAGCTTTTTAAATTGAAATGTTAGCAACATTTTAAAATAGAGATCAGATATGAAAATAAAGATGTTGTCAGCGCTTTAAAAAGAAAAGATAGAAAACAGCTGAATTTTTATATAGTGATTCACCCAGATTCTGCCTCTAGGGGCCCCTGGGTTAAATGAGTTTGAGACCCCTGCTATAAGAGCACTAAGCAGCCCACAATCCAATGGCTGAGTCGTTTAATTGCAAAGCGCACTGCTGTCAATTATAATAAAAATGGCCTTTACCTCGCCCGATCGCTCCCGCCACCTACTTCTCCTTGGATTTTATTTCTTTTGTGAATTATAACTGCAAAAATTAAACAAATTTGAGTTTTTTCAGGTGCAAAATAAAAGAATTAAAAAGAAAAATGATAATGAGAAGAGACAAACTCAAGGTAATTTTAGTAAGTTGCTGAGGTTAGAGATTTATCCTGGGTCTTTATTAAAAATGGGTAATTAAACATTAAGTTAAAAAGCTATCGCTACATACAGCTTTTTACATATTGTTTAATTCATTCCACTTATTCCCTTTCGGGGTCACAGGGGTCTGCGGTGCCAGTCCATCGCAGGGCAACATGGGTTTAAATTATGAATAAAATATGAAATATAAGAGTTGAACCTGAATTTATGCTGTTAATTGCTTTGTTGTATATTGTTTTTGTGTTCTGAATGTATTAAAAGAGTATTCATTCATTCATTTTCCTGCCCGCATATTCTCTTTAGGGGTTATACATTGTATACTTTTGATGGTTTGTGATGACAATACATAGGTAATTCATTGTAAGGTACAGCCACAAAATTTCCTGCTCAGGGCCCCAAGATGTACAGGGCCGTCCCTGTCTGCAATGATCTCCAAGCCACTCCAAAAAATATTTTTTTCAACTACTACTGTATTTTTCACCATATAAGACCTTATATTACATTTGAATTTTAAATGAGGAAGACCTAGAACAAAAAGATTCTGAACCAAATACTGTAGTAAAATATTTTATATCAACTGTGTAAAAGTTAACAGCAGTTTAAGAACAATTATATGCCAGATCGGATCTACCGTATTTTGGATCAGTAAAAAAAAACAAGACAAACATACCGGTACTTTTTTTCTTTGCCCCCACTCATCACTCTAAAGTCCACCATTCGTTATCACAATCACTGTTCCAGTGCAACATTGCCCCCACATTAGTAATACCGTAATAGCCAGTAACATTGTCCCCACATTAGTAATAATAGCTGGCACAATACAGCTGTTTACCTGCTCCTTACGATCCGCGCTATGGTAGGATCGACAAGCAGAGATGGGCGATGACGTCAGCGCGCACCGCCGGGTGTACAAATACGGCAGACGTATGGCAAGCATTTAAACATTTAAACTGACTATCCGCAATCGCATTTAAAGATAGGAATAAATGTATTGTGACGAGTAGTAAATATATTTTGACTGGGCGTGAAGACATTTAGAGATATCTTCAATTGTAATTGCCCTAGTAAGAAAGTGAATTTGAGATATCTCCAATTATATATTGACTATTCAAAACTCAATTGAAGATATCTGCAATATAATTAAAGATATCTCTAATTTTTAAAGATATCTGTAATATTTACTACTAGTCACAATACATTTATTCCTATCTTTAAATGCATTTGCGGATAGTCAGGGCAGATGTTTAAATGTTAAAAGCCATAGCCGACAAGGGCGAAACCGCGGGCTCTCTTACGCCTCTACTTCGGCCGTGACCGCCCTGCGCTCCGCGGTGTTCTGCATTCGCTGTATAAGACGCACCAACTTTTCCCCCTGAGTTTTGGGGAAGAAAAAGTGCGTCTTATACGGCGAAAAATACGGTAAATTCTCTTTGTGTCTGCTCTGTCTACACACTTTTGTCCTACCTAGGAAAGACATTCCTCTGTGCATGATTTGTTTGATAAAACTTAAGTTGAGTTTAGAGTGGCAGCTTCACTCAATTACTCTGGAACAGTCTGCTCTTGGATGTATATCTGGGTTTTGAATCATTTTTCTTAATCATAACGCGTTGTACTCATAAGTGTTTCACTGCTTCTGTGATATTTTCTTAGTTGCTGTATTGTGTGGTCAACTCTGCAGTTTTAAAGTACTTTAAAAATACTTTTGCTTACTTGCAATTTCTTAATATAGCAAAAACAGTTTAAGATCTGTTATGTTTTGTATGACAATGCCACTGAGTTTGAGCTAGCAAGTGTGGGTGTTCAGGCAGGCAGACGGGCTGCAAATAACTTTTTTAGCAATAAGCTCATTCCTTGTCTGCAATGGTGGTGTCCATTGTTTTGGCAGCATGCTTACAGTGATCACTGCCCCAAGGCCTGGAGGAGTGGGCAGAGGCTGAAACCTGTCCACCAACAGCATGTCAAACCGCCATCAGATTATGTACCACCTCATGTCTCCTGCTTTACCCACTGGGTAATTGAAATGCTCAGCCACCAGCACTTTTATTTTGTTCCCTACTGTCAAACATCTCACTCACTTATCTGTGAGGAAGCCAGAATAAAGGCTTGCTTCCCTGCTTTTCATTTCCCCAACATTGTTTTGGTTTAGGAGCCTTTGCATTGATTAAGATCTTTGTTCGATTTAACAAACTCTTTTATTTATTTTTTTGTCTTTTTAGCTTGTTAAATTGGTGGATGTATTGTGAGGGCGGCTTGTCTGTTAGTGTTTTGGTGCTTTTTGCACAATCTGTTCTTTTTCAATTGTTTTCCTTCCCATGAATTGGATATTATTTTTATTTATTTCTATCTGCATCTTTTTGGTGGGGTTTGCTGACGACTACAGCACAAACTAGTTATTGCATCATGTAGTTGATATAATATTTAGTGGGTATGGAGACCCCCATGACCCCAAAAAGGAATAAGCAGGTTGGGAAATGAATGAATGAATCTGCATATTATTTCTTTGTGATACCAATCGTTTAGGTTTACCTCATTCATGTACATACTGTGACGGGAGTCCATTCCAATCAGCGCGGTCCTGGCATAAAATGGGAACACCTGGCGCCCGTCATCACAGGAAGATCGGGAGCAGCGGCGCATCATTAGCGCGGCAGCATAAGAGAGAGAGCAGAGGAAGCCAGTACGAGGGCGGATCTCCGAAGAGTACAGCAGCTAACTCCTCTCTCTCTCTCTACCTCCAGACAGCCCGTGACGACGGCACCGTCCCCCATAGCCCCGATTCTTCTGGACACCGAGCACGTGAGCACTACTGGGATTGGGAAGAGCACCACAAAGAAAGAGGACACGAGCACCGAGCACCTGAAGACTGCACTGCACCCGAGCACTACGTTTGCAATCATCAATAAATCCACCCTCCGGGGAACTTTTCTGTTTACAACCTTGTTGTGTGATCCCTCTCCTGCGACAATGCAGTAACCCATATTACACATTTTTGGAGATTCATTTAAAAAGAAATATCGCATGCCCCTAAGTATTCAAAGCATTTGCTGTGACACTCATATATTTACCTCAGGTGCTGTCCATTTCTTCTTGAGATGGTCCAACACTTTCAGGGGTCCACCGTGACTGGATGTGCCTTAAGTGTAGCTTCCATGAGTCTTGCTGCGGGTGCCTGAAGCTAAAGGGAGGACACAGATCTCCAGACCCTAGGGGTGAGCGAGAATGGCGTGAGGAAGCACCTGGAACCCATCGACCTGACTCGTCCTCAGACATCATGAGCAAGTCAGATTGTTGCAAGCCGCCAGTGAAGTAGCATTGTCAGCATCCTCACCAAAGAATGTACTGCGATACAAAAAGGTGCGTTAGCATTGCAGTGCAAACACTCATGCGTAAAATAATGAGCATATTTAGAGGTCGGTTGTCCGCGGCGAGTGGAAGATCATTTGTGATTTTATTTTAGTAATTTTAAATTTATTTAATTTTATATGTGGTGGGGTGAGAGTCAAGTTGGGATGCTAATTTTTTCAAGTACTTTAGAGAGAAAAGGGAGGTTAGATATGGGGCATGGGTTATTAAAATCAGTTGGGTCTGTACCAGGTTTTTTGATGATTGGTGTAATTTCGTCAGTTTTGAATGAAGAAAGATATTGTTGTCCATCCCGATTAATGTCCGGGCTGCACTGTTGCTGTGGAGGTAAAGTCTTGTTCCGTTCAGCTCATCTAATGACTTAAGTGTTTTTGTTTTTTTTCCGTCTGTGGTGTTTTCTTTGGGGAACCACATTAACCAAATAGGTGTACATTTTGTTAATGTGACAAATTACATTTGTTTCTTTACACACACAGGAGCTGAGAGTCACCAGATGGATGGTCTGGTGGTGGGGTTACTCTACAATTGAGTGTTGTCTGTCACTGGTGTAGTGTGGTGTGTTGTGACAATCCACAAATTGCACTGTGTGTGTGTGTGCGTGCGTGTGTGTCTGTATGCTGCCTGCAGTGTCATTGCAATTTTATTTTTCTTCTAATTTTCATATATTGTTGCTCACTGTAGAATAACAAGTACAGTTCTTTCTGGTTGTTTCTTCATGTATCTTTTTGTATTGCATACAACTCATGCCATCTTTCTGTAGTGAGAGCAGAGAGCAGGTGGAGGAACACCTGGAAAGTTGGAGGTCAGCTCTAGAAAGAAGAGGAATGAAAGTCAGTCGTAGTAAGACAGAATACATGTGTTTGAACGAGAGAGAGGGAAATAGAACAGTGAGGTTACAGGGGGCTGAGGTCAAGAAGGTGCAGGAGTTTAGGTATTTAGGGTCAACAGTCAAGTGTGACAGGGAGTGTGGAAAAGAGGTGAAGAGATGAGTTCAGGCAGGTTGGAGTGGGTGGAGAAAAGTGTCAGGGGTGTTGTGTGACAGAAGAGTGTCAGCAAGAATCAAAGGAAAGGTGTACAGAACAGTAGTGAGACCAGCTATGATGTATGGGTTAGAGACTGTGGCAGTGAGGAAGAGACAAGAGGCAGAGATGGAAGTAGCAGAGATGAGGATGTTGAGGTTCAGTTTAGGAGTGACTAGGATGGACAAAATTAGGAACGAGCACATCAGAGGGACAGCTCAGGTTGGTTGTTTTGGAGACAAAGTCAGAGAGGCCAGATTGAGATGGTTTGGACATGTGCAGAGGAGGGATAGTGGTTATGTTGGTAGAAGGATGCTGGAGATGGAGATGCCAGGCAAGAGGTCAAGAGCTAAGAATTGTTTGATTTGAAGTCCATGGCTTTGAACCGTTCTTCAGGTTGATGTTTGCAGTTCCCAGAAGGTTATGCCTGGGTGGCGTTGTCAACTATTTTATTTTTTGTACCTCCTCATCCTCGGCCAGGCTGCATTTGCATAAATGTTATTGTCGATAAAAGCCTTTGAAATCTATGAAGTACTTGTAATTATATTTCAGATCACCACAGAAACAAAGATCTAAAAGCAGTTTAGCAGCAAACCTTGTGAAAACTAATATTTGTGTCATTGTCAAAACTTTTGGCTGTGACTAGTTCTCACTCCATAAACTCTAATGTTTTTGCTTTACAATCGGTTTTGAATGAAGATATGGAGGTAAGGAGCCTTCAGTGCAGGGCTCGAAATTAACTTTTGGTAGCACTGTTGCTCCCAACTTCCAAAAGTTAGGAGCGCTAGCAAAAAATTAGGAGCATCCACCGAAAATTACTGAGATGTACTGGGCTGACGATATTTTAACTGCAGTGTTCTCACGGATGGTATCTGCTACCATACACCATGTTTGATCAAGCGCTCACACTTAAAATGTGTAGATTCAGCGGCGAACGCTGTGTTACCTGCTAACTCCGTCCCACAGGTTTTACAGTGAATGTAATGCATAGAGCCATTTTCATAGCGGCGCCACTCAAAGTCTTTCAACCACTCTCTCCGAAAACTGTACGGCTGGTGGATCAACGTTCACCACATGATCACCATCGCCAGCGCGATAATTTAGGTGGCTTGCAAAAGAGATCTGTCAGTGTTCTTTTCATTTTCCTTCTTCTTCTACCCTTTACATTTGCTCGCGCTAGTTAGTGCCGTCACCTGACTGAGTGATTGACAGCTAATATTAACCTATCAAAATCTGCATGGCAGAGCGGTCACCGTATCAGCTTTCAATACACAGAAGGTACATATACTGGGAACGTTTTATTGAGAAATGAAAACGGGTCGCACTACAACAATTATATGCAGTCGCACAAATGCTTCCAAATATATTTTAAAGTCGCATAGATGAAATTTTGGGAGTTTTAGATGAATAGATGAAATTGCTGAGATGTCGCATAGATGAAATCTGGAAACCAAATAAAAATAATTGTGCGTGGAGGGGAGCGCGCGCCGGAAGCTAAAGCTTGATAGCGCGGGAGAACAAACGCAGTGCGCTAACTCAAGAAAGATGGAGACGGACAAGACAGACACACAGATGAAAGTGAAATGCTGCTGAATTTGAATTCTTCAGAAACAAACCCATGGCCAGATTTACAAGACCACTTTCAATTTATGAGCAAGAAAGGCAACAGTATTTATTATGCGGTGTAAACTTTGTTTGCCCAAGACGACTGAATTAGCAGTTTACAAAAGCTCAACATCAAACCTGCACTAGCATGTTGAGGTAAGGTAAACACTACTTTTTTATGTAATTATTGTTCTGTTGCGTTGCATCAGCGTGTGACATTGCTAATGTTGGTTAGCACTAGGGTTAGAAATTAACAGAAACTTGCACAATTACAATTAAGCTATTTCCAGTGTCACGATTTACTTAAGTCTATGAAAAGAGTTAGAATTGATCTGCAGCAGATATCGTGTTAGAATTACTGGGCATTACTGTATAACCAATCACTTTTGTTGAGAATGCGGTGTCCAATCAAAGCGTTTTGATTCGTCACTGAGTTTAGCGCGTGAGCTGACTCTGTGTTTACGATTTCTCTCATTATATTATTAAATGACAAATTGTAACAGATTTTTTTTTTTGGCTGTGAAAGTGGATAACTTGCAGTAGACTCAAGTCGTGGACTGCTAGTTTTTATTTTATGATCAGTAAAGACCATTAAACAATATGTTTTTTTTTTATTTTTTATCAGTAGACAGAATGGTCTTTATGCCATATTCAGTGGTTGTGAAATATATCACTTTAACAGGTACAGTGGTACCCCGAGATACGAATTCTTCGAGTTACGAAATGTTTGAGATACGAAAGGTCTCTCTGGAAATTTTTTGCTTTGTGATACGAAAAAAAATTCAAGATACTAACAACCACAAACAGTTCTGCTCTATTATCCGTTTGTTAAGTCTGACTGCTGCGCTGCACTGCGCTTCTGGGTCCTAGCGCTCCTATCTCCCATTGCAAAATGTGTCGAAAGTGCAAAAATAGGCTAATGCGCTTTAAAACACTTTAAATCAGTTTTAAATCAAACAAAAAATTATCTATAGATTACCAATAATGTGCTTTAACAAATGTTACAGTCAAGGTGTCGTAAAAGAAAAAACGTTTATAACGTGGAAAGTGCTATTCTGTAGCGCAAGTTAGAGAAACTCGCGTTTCAGAAGCGTCTCTCTATCGGTCTCTCCAGCGCTTGTGCTTGAAACCGTGTGGGTGTCAGTAATTTGTGAAATATCTCCAGAAAGTTAACTTTCATACGTAGTGCCGTAATGTTTTCTGCATCCGTTTCACCTCCTCCGACACATCGCTTCAATCGCAAGCCTAGGTTTCACATTTGTGTACATATTACGTATTTTGCTTGTGTTTTGTTCTGTTTTATTATCATTTATTACATTAACAATGTGTAAATTTAAGGATTGAAGAAACATTACTTGATTTTTCTCTGGTTTTCCATTTTTTTAACAACTTATACTGTTGTTTCTAAGGTCAAAGCAAGAGAAAAGTGGATTCTTCATTCCCGAACCCAGCATGAATCCTGGCATCCGAAATTGTCTTTGTTGTGCAGAGATTCATGTTATCACAGCAGAAGATTTTCATCTTTTCATTTCCTCCGTGAATGCCATTCTCAATCGCTAGCAACTTGGTTGCCAGAAAATGAAGTGGAAGGTCAACTCTGAACGGAATATGTTTCAGCGGAGGAGTATTTTCATGAAATGTTAATTACCTATTTATTCATCCGTACCTTTCTTTGTGTGACTGTGCTAGATGAACAAGTCTTGAGCATCTTGACAAATCCAGTTAGGGTAAGAAATTCAATAAATCGCTAGCATTGATCTTAAAAGAAGCCGCTTGGTCTGTGGTTATCACATAGAAGGCATTTCATTGATTTGTGTTGACTCTCTAATAAAAAGTGCTGCAGAAATGTTGCAGATTGGCCATCATTTACAATTATATCGTAAAAAGTGAGACCACAGAGAAATACAGAAGTGACAACCATCTAGACACATGCATCATCATCGTAGACATTAGCTGTTCAATTCCCACAACTCTCTTTCAGTCAATAAAGCCCCAGTCAGGATTTCCCCATTGAACCTTAATGGAATCAAATGGATTGGATATGTTAAACTCGATCTGTGCTCATTTGTTATTCTCATGCCTACAAATTTGTTCACTCCATATGTGTGTGTAAGATTTGTCATTTGCTAATATTAGTAAATGTATCAAACTAAGATAAACACAACATTCAAAATTATTGTAAGAAATTCTCCACTGCACATGGAAATTACATCAATCATACAATTGATGTGCTTTGTTCCATAATGCGATAGACGCAAGAAAAAAAAAAGAATATTTTTAATTAAAGAAATAACACTTGCAATGTAAAGCACTCTGGTTTGTCTGTTTTTTTCCCAAACCGCAATAAAATGCCTGTCAAGTTCATAAACCTAGCACAGCTTAAAGAAGATGAGGTGCTGAGGGAGTGGGATAATGCTGGCTGTCAGCAACTAAAGTTTTGAATCATTTTAGAATCATTCCACGAAGATAGAAGGTTTCAGCTGTGTTCAGTCTTTCAGAGCTTGCTGGAACTTTAATGGTTCAATATACAGTGGTACCCCGAGATACGAAAGTAATCCGTTCCAGGGTGACGTTCGTATCTTGAAAATTTCGTATGTCGAAACATGTAAAATGCCTAATCCGTGCAACGGCTCTCAGAAACAACAGTATAAGTAAATGAAAAAAATGGAAAACCGAGAAAAAAATCAAGTAACGTTTCTTCAATCCTTTTTTAAATGTAATAAATGATAATAAAACAGAATAAAACACAAGCAAAATACGTAATATGTACACAAATGTGAAACCTTACCTTGAGCGAAGCGACGTGTCGGAGGAGGTGGAGTGGATGGTACAAAACATTTCAACACCACGTATGAAAGTTAACTTTCTCGATATATTTCAGGAATTACTGACACCAACACGGTTTCAAGCACAAGTTGCGCTACAGAACAGCACTTTCCATGTTATAAACGTTTTTTTTTTCCTTTTACGACACCTTGACTCTGACATTTGTTATAGCACATTATTAGTAATCTATACATAATGTTTCGCGGTGTTTTGAAGTGCATGAGACCCTTTTTGCTCTGGGAGATAAGAGCACAAGAGTCCGGAAGCCCGGAGGTCATACAAAAAAACGGAAAATAAGGCAGAATTGCTTGTGGTTGTTCGCATGTCAAAGCAAAAAATTCCAGCGAGACTCATTTTAGTAACTCGAAGCATTCGTATCTCGGGGTACCACTGTAACTCTTATCTGACTCCATATTATTATAAGAAAGTTTTGTTTACCTTTTTCATTAGCTTTGATTTAAGCTATGGTAAACTTTGAATTGACATTTGTTAATAATTACTGAAATGCACTTACTTGTATGCACTTAATGCATTTTCCATTATTACAGAAAGTGATTAGAGACTGTCTAGTGTCAATTTATTAACA
The DNA here is from genome assembly GCA_007224835.1 of Danionella cerebrum. Classification (NCBI taxonomy): domain Eukaryota; kingdom Metazoa; phylum Chordata; class Actinopteri; order Cypriniformes; family Danionidae; genus Danionella; species Danionella cerebrum. Next base: position 77,421 of record SRMA01026580.1, read on the forward strand.
AATAGCATGTTACATAGTGAACAGGAAAAACAACACCAAGAAAGCTTTTCATGTATACTCCTCAAATAAGTGTTTTATTCTCAGCACCTGAAGGAAATGCATTTTTCACAGTGTTTCAGAACGCTGAATAGGTTGAAAAGCCATTAGTACATTTCCCCGTTGCAAACAAGTCCACATTATACTTGATAATGTTATAGTAAAAATATGTGCAAAATGACGGCTAAACAAATCCTCCTCTTTATGAATAACGACATGGAGCTGGTAAAGGTACACTTTAATCTAGGGGGAATTGCTAAGTGACTTCGTCCCCATGATTCCAACCGTGCAGAGCTATTTCCTGGGTAGTTCATTCACAGCTACTGCGAAGATGATGAGCTCGCAGCATGAGCTAAACATCACGCTCACTTCGGCTGCCATACTCTGAATTACATCATAAATCACTCATAAGTGAGGAACAAAAGTGCTTCTGTGTTTCACACATAAAGCACCTGCTTTGGGTTGATGGGAGCTACGCCACTCAAATGACACTTCTTCACCTTGTAAAAAAGACATTTTCCAAATAAAATAAGAGATTCTGAGCACAGTCTATTTGCCGGACCCTGAAAAACAGATGAGGAATGCTGCATAAGTAGCTTAAGATGAAAAAAGCAAGAAGGCAGTGGTCTGTTGAGGAAAGCTCATCTTGGTCCATTCTCCCACCCTCTTGAAAACCCAGAGTGCCAAAGAACTGCCAGAGAGTTTAAGAGGCTTACCTCCACACAAACACACAAATCTAGACGCATGAGTGCAAACACTTGCGCCCAGCATACAAATATGTGATTTACATCCCTAGTTGTCAGTTTGAAATTTAAGGATAGAGTGATTAGAAGCACTTAACCACAAGCAAAGAAGCAGAAGCGTCAATTAAGAGGAAGAGTCATTAGCAATGTTGAGGTAAGAAGGATTGTGAAACCATAGCTTCTACCAAATGAAAGGTTGAGAGGTCAGCTATAATTACTGATGGAGAGTGCTGAAACTGTGGAGTTTAAGGATTAATGGTGATTTTAGGTTAATTTAACTGCCCCGGTTTAAAACTTACTCTTAGCACCAACTAAGAGCTTGCCTTTAAATCGCTGATCTGCTGGAAGTAAATCAATAAATGCAAAATCAGTGTAAATGGCACTTTCTGATATTCATTTATTGTGAAAGGTTTGCAGTACTATATAGAACATATAGTCCATTAGTGGCTTTATTGTAAGCATTCTTCACATTAGTGTTTCCACAGCTTTAAATAGTTAAGAACCCATTTTTTAAGGCCAACATTTAAGCAGCCAATCAGCTTTCTTTTATTGACGCAACTCATTCTGGGATTGTAAATCGCTAGAAACACACTTCCAATATGGAAAAAAAGCCGAATACAGAGCTTGACTGAGGCCAGTTTTTAACAATGTATTGAAACAGTCGATTAAACCTGACGCATTACTATTTGAGAGTACTGTTGAAAAAACAAAGATATTGCCACTAATTTAATGACTTAACACTATCTTGTCCTGGCGCAACTCATGTAAACTGGTCAGTGGGAAATACAACACATAATAACTACATAAATTCAATGCTTTGATCAAGAGGCGGAAATACTACACCAGGTGTTTTACTCTCCTGGAGATAACAAAAGTGTTCAACTCAAATGAAGCATCTACTCCCCCATGTGATGGCTTTTGAGCAGGACAGGACATGGTTTAAAAAAAAAGAAATTTAACATGATGAAACTTGCTGATTATTATAGGTATAGCCATATTCTGTGCCATTATTCTGGCAAAGATCCACATTATTTAAACACATATGTTGGGGATGTTTTCAGTTAATTCAGGGTGGTTTTCTGTGTAATTTGGGCAAAACTTTTCTCTATTTCATTATATTAAATGACAAAGCTTACTTTTACACATATTTGGAGAAATTGCTCCAAAAAATGCACTCTGGGTAAATAAACAACCATTTCCTGTTGTTTGTGGCTGTTAACAACCACTACATAAAACTGCTGTAAAAAAAAACTAATCTTAAAAAAATTAAAATCTTAAAAGTTTTTTTTTTTCTTTTTTTATCCAAATCTTTTACCCATTCATTGCTAAGATCTTACATGATTTTGAAGACGATTTTCAATATGAAAAATTTGTTTTTATCTTTTTGCATAGTCTTGGACATATCATTAGTAGCAACATGATGGGGGATTTTTAGCTCTTGTGTGACACCAGATTTTTTTTTTCTCCCTCATTAAATGCTCATACCCCATTAACTGACATTATAACAACCTTTTTTAAATTTCAATGTCATGCCCCAAAATAATCATGCATTCTTGATTGTTGATGGGCATTCCTGTTGGGCAGAGTTAAAATCTGAGACTTTTACTGTTGATCACCATTTCGTTAACTCTTGAGAAGTGCAAAAAAGAGCTTTGTTTCTGAGAAGTTTATGACATTAAATGCACTTAAATGAATTTTACAATGCACAAGAGCAAAGCATTTGGTGCCCCTTTTTGTGCACAACAAGTGGTCTCAGTACGGCCAAGATTTGCACATTCATGTAGGCCTCTGCTGTAGCAAGCATAAGGTTCTGTCATAAGCTCATCGTTGGATCTTCAGGACTCAGTGGGCCACATGGAGATTACCCCTGTAAGGGGATTGTCAACCTGGGCAGAAAGTCTCTCTTGGTCGAGTTCCATGTTCTCACCCATATGACTAACTAACAATTAGAACAAATTAGAACAATATAACTTTTAGATAAAAAAATTATGGTTTCAATCTGGTCTTTAGGATATAAACTAACATGTAGGGACTTAACAACCGTCACACTGGCCTTGGAGGGCTAAAATAAGGCGCAGGAGTGCATTAATACAGTTCAAAAATACATTAAACAGAGCATGGAAACAACACAGCCACACTCAAACAATCACCAACAATCAGGCTAGTGAGAAAGGGAGCTTAAATACAAAAGCAATGCTGATTTTCTGCTCATTAATGTGGAAACAACACAAAACAATGGAGACCATGAACGGATATTTTTATGCTGTACCAGGCAGCGACCAACATCATGGTGTGCTACACTTTTCTTTCCAATTGCAGAAAAATGGCCTGACGTATCCTGACTTAAGGACCTCATCCAAATGGGAATGAAAAAAATAACACTAAAGGGCACAGACTGTGGTCAAAACCCCCAAAAGCAAGCAGAGTAGACCATTACAAAACAGGTCAGTATACAATAAATACTTTCTAAATCAGGTACTGGAACAGCGTCTAAAAACAAATGAGCTCATGGTAATCTTCATCAACCATATGAAAATTTTCTTTTTGTTGATTATAATGTAATAGTTGTAAGGGTTGGGCAATGTCAAGCAATTTGGTCATCGGTTTAAAATTGTGATGGACGACGACATTGTCCCAATCCCCTAAATAAATCTGTTAACAGACCCAATGTTATATTAGCAGTTATGCTAACCAACCTAGCATTGCACAAAACACCTGAAAATTAACAGCATGAGAGCTCGTCAGCACACACAGGCACTGAACTGCGTGAAGTGCCTTTTTATTATTACCCATTTATGGTAAGTTCAGCTTGCAGTGATGACACTTACACAGAACTCTTTGATGCACTTTGGACTTTTCCAGCCTGGGTAACACACAGAAAACTCCTTATTCTTATTTGAACAACTTCATATTTCTTCATCTCATTTCAACAACTTACTACATTACCCATGATCCCGAGCTACTGTGGGAGGAACGGGAAAAAAAAGTATGATATAATTTTTACTAACAATGTTGCATTTAGAAAGTTACTAACGGTGCAGTGGTTGGATAGCATATGAGGTGACCTAACATCATCATCAAGTGCAACAATGGTCTAAAAAACAGACAATTAACCCATTTATTCTCGAAAATAGAGCTAATGGTTCAAGTTACAGACTTCTGTGGACAAAAACTAATGTAAACCAATGTAAAAAGTGTTGTGGCACATTTTGGACAATTCAGTGCTCCTGAAATTGTAGAAACGTTTTGGAGACCTGATAATATTATAAACAAATGTCAGAAAAAGGATCTGAATAACCCGGTTTGACATGGGACTCGATTGACCATGCACAGAGTCTAACCTCCACCTGTTAGAACACCTTTAGGATGAAATAGAATGTTGACTGAAGATCATGCATTCCATAAACACATCCTAAAGGAATTAAAGCTGTTAGAGATACAAATTGTGAACCAGAGCCCAACAGATAAAGAATAAAAGGTCTCTGAAATTCATATGAACCTACATTGGAAGGCAGATGATAAAACTCTTTTGGCATGATACTGTGTTTCAACTTTGGACACTTTGGACTTAATGAACCATTGTCATTGCTGCCAAGGAGCTGTGTTTTAAAATCTAGGTCACCTATATCCTTGTGGATGGTGTGCATAAAATGCAAATGTTAATCTCCCAAAATGTGCAAAACTCCCTCAATTCTTTACCGGATTACTCCAGTTACTGAAGGTAGGAAAATCCTGGAATAGATTAATGTTTAAAGGTGTTAAATCACTATTTGAATGAATCTAATGATGGAGAGGAGGGTAATTATCTCAAAAAAGGGAAGAAGCGCAATGATGAAAACAATATTATGCAAAGAACATGGAGTTATTTGATGTGTGAGGAGCTTCTCAATCTCTATGGCTATGAGTTTTTAACTACCAAGGCTTTTTCAAACAAGTTTTCCTGCTACTATAGAGACACTTATAAAATAGTTTCATAAAAAAACTGACAAGGAATCCTGGGAAGGTGTATGAAGTGACTTGTTTATCAGCAATTGTTCTCTGAGAATGTGACCACTGACCTTGCGATGAAAGCCCACTTCTGCACAAACAAGAGTATAAAAATAGCACGCTTAAAAAACATGCAGAGACACTCCGCCAGAAGCTATGACCTTAAAGTCACTACAAACCAAATACACAGCATCTTAATTAAAGGTGAAGTAAAGACTTCTCACAGTAATACTGTACAGCTAATTAAAGTAGAAACAAAAAACCATTGTGTTAGAGCCTCACACTTCCATTATAAATGCAGTATAAAAATAAATTGCACCCCAAGTCATTAGCTTTATTTCGAAATACCTCTCAAATTTGTGCAGCTAGTTAAAGTAGAACAGCCATCGCTGGAGGATCTCAGCAAACAAATTATGCAAAGTTGAAATGCCACAGGAAGCCTTAACCTACATTTACCCCACGGCTCTGAGCTGCACACTGCATAGTGAAAAAAAAGTAATAAATAAATAAAAAGATTTCCAGACACATTGTTTTGTATGTGTGCTGACACATTCACACATAATGTGAAGATGCAAAAGCAAAGTGGAAATGAAAGCCTAGCCTTGACTCCCAACACTCAACTGAAGGCTAGATGTGGCGTAATACAAAGCAGCAACAAAATCTCTACATGAGTTATTCATGGTACATTAACTTCATTTAGCAGAGGAGAAAATCCTCTTTAAATTGCAAATCTTTTTGAGCCAAAAAGGATCTAAATGCAATAGAAAAGCAATTAATAAGCATTATCAATACTAATTGACAGTGGCAATGCAGTCATTGATGACAAGTGTACACTTAACAATGTTTGTTTTTTTAGTTTGTTTCTGTAGCACAATTTAATACAACCATTGTTGCCCAAAGGGCTGTACAAAAATAGAAAAAAAAAAAAAAAAGAAAACATTTACATAAATATACAAAAACAATGACATAACACAACACAGGAAAAAGATAAAACTCAGCACTCAGAAAGACTAAAAGCCTGAGTTAATAATAAGTTTACTCAAGTTAATACTCAAAGGTAACAAATTCCACAGTTTCGGTGCCGCAACTGAGAAAGCGTGGTCACTCTTAAGTCTTTATCTAGCTCTGGGAATTGTTAAAAGTTGCTGATTAGAAGATCTCAGGGATCTGACAGATGTGTGACATCATAGGGTACGTTCAGTCTGAAATGCGACTCAACTCCGATCTTTTCAAATGTGACTCAGGTCGCTTTCATATGTGGTTCTAATCGGATACGCATCATATTTTTTCCAAAACTGTGTCCAGATGTATTCGACTTCTCCATAATCAATCCCTATTCAGACTCTCACAGTTAAAAGTTGCAGGAAAACATTGTTTTGCAGTGATTTTGATAAAGGAAGGCCCTCATAGGTTTCTTTAAAGAAGTACACTAGCTGGCATAGCTTCCGCCACCAAGATTTGGAAAATATTCCATTTGTCTTGGTCTCTTTCAACACAATCGTCTTTTGAAATAATAATATAACATTTTGTGATAATAATAAAGTTGTCTCACATCACATATTATCTTCATTCAAGCCCTAAAGCCACTAGCAGTGGAAGGAGTTTGCTGTGCTTGTGTTGGTTACCCTGGGTACTACGGTTTCCGTCACAATCCCAAATAATGAATATCTAAATTCCCCTTAAGAATTAAAGCTGAAAGCAGCGATCAAGGGCTCGAGTACCTCAGGCCCTATCTCCTGTTGGTGGCGATACGTTTTGCGAACAATCCTTATATATACCGAATGATACAAGCAAATAAAATAAAAAACACATCACAAAGAGTCATGAAATGCAATGGAGTATGAAACATGCAAAAGTAGTTTTATAAAATAATTAACTTCCTGTTGCTTTTGGAAACTCTTTTGTTGGTCTTGGTCCCTTACATAAGTGTGCCCAATTTTAAAAATGTCCTTCAAACACAGCTTGAAAATTATAAATATGTTCAGACATGAACTTTTAAAAGAAAAAAATTTACTTTTGTTTTGACAAACAAAGTCAAATTAACAATTTCAATCTATATCAATTTCTTTTAAATCAATTTCTCAATTTATCATCCCTTATGCCTTAAGATAGTACCGAACGAGTTTGGAGACGAACAGTTGAAATCTCTGACATGAGCAAAAGTGGCCATTTTAATATTAGACTAAATAGCAGACTTCCTGTCGATTTTGGAAATGCAATCCATATTACTAATAATTTTGTCTTGGTACCATACATACATGTGCTGAATTTGATTTGCTTACAAAAACTTTTTGTACACTATAAGCTAATATGCGTTTGGTGGGGCTGTAGAGTCACTTTGCCACACCCAGTTTTCGAACCACACTCAGATGTAAATTTTCACTGTGTCTGATGTGTACAATCCCAAATATTAAATAATCTAAGATCCCTTTAGGAATGAATGTGTGTGTTGCAAAGAAAAATATTTAACTCGAGTCACCAGAAATGGCAGCACCAAAAAAAATGCAAGATTGCAAGTGTCCTAGCTTAGAGTTTAGAAGATTTCAAACACGGTGGGAAAATTTTATATTTCTTTAAAGAAATCAACGGAAAGTGTGTTTGATTTGCAATGATGTTGTCCATCGGCACTATGAGACCAAGCATCAGAGCTACGCATCATACAAAGGTGCCGAACGAGCACAGAAGTTCAAACAAATGGCATCTAGCCTGCAAGCTCAACAACAGTTTTTTTTTGTACTAACACAATACAGGAAACCGCCACAGCAGCAAGCTATGAAGTCCCAGCATGGCAAACCGATCTCAGACAGTGATTTCATAAAGCAGTGCCTCATCAAAGTCACAGAATTAATGTGCCCGGAAAAAGTGCAGGATTTCAACAACGTGAGCTTATCCAGAAACACAGTGGTGCAGAGAATCGAGGACTTGTCAGCTAACCTGAAACTTCAGCTGAGAGAGAAAACTTGTATTCTTCACGATATAGGGGAGTTACAAATACACACAATAATCATGTGTCAATATGTCACCTCTTGTGTGTGGCCCGGGCCTTTGCTTATTTTACTGTATTTGGCCCTCACCAAAAAACCTTGGACACCCCTGCACTAGAGACATCTTTACACACCATCACACAAACTAAATCAGATGAGTAACTTGAGCTGATTTTACACATAACAGCTTTCACAACATTCTCACCTTCGGTTTACAAGTTCATTCAAACAAAAGCGACCTGATTCGTGTGTTTATATTTGCCATGGCAACAGGTACGAGGTCCCCAGGATGTTGTATTAGTGAAAAGATGAACGCATGTGACATATGCTTAATGGTAGCTTTTCTCTGCAATCAAACTTCTCTATTGTGAAATAACCGCATGAATTTGAGGCGGAGAAGGGAAAAAAGGGCATTTTCCTCCATCTTCAATCGCTTGTTGTGATTTGAAGCTGCTTTCACATGCACTTCCCAGGTGACGTCACCAAACTAAGGCAAACTTTGTACTAAATGCTCTCAGTTGACGATGCTTCAGAAAATCTGATTTCCCGATTCACAATATGGTCATTTTGGAGTAGATCTGATTTATTTCCACATATGTTACGCTGATCGTTTGTCAGGTTCATTCACAATATGAATAAATAAATGCTTTTAAACGTATTTCAAATAAACTCGTTTATATTATTGTTTATTTATTATAAGTAATTAACTGGTTGATATTTATAAACAGATACAAGATGCGTTTAAAATTGAAATCTCCATGGCAACAGCTACATGATGCTTCAAAACCTATAAAAAGCATCTAACAAAGCACACGTTTCTTTGTTATTTATTGGTCTTTTATTGCTTTTAAAGCTTAGTTCATAACTCTCTGCAGATTGAGCAAGAGGCAGGACATTGAGGAAAAGTTCAGGAATAATAATTAGAATCCAGAAAGTTGGGATTTGAGCCTACACGCTGCAGTAGCGATGCCTTAAATTATGTACGAATGCTTTACAAGGAGTTCACAAGGATAAGCATTAAACATGAGTCATTTCACCAGTTACCACCACACAGCAAGGGCACTTCTACCATTCCTGAGAATTATCATGTCTCTACAAGTTCAGGGAGGCAGCATTTGTTTGTCATACATCATTTTGGTCTCCTGAACGATTGCATTTTGTTCTGTTTTGCCCATTTTCTACCATTCAACTGGCACAGTCTCCGCAGGGATAGATAAGAGCTAAATGCGCAGTTCCAATCAAAAGTATCGTGTCGTGCCGCACACGCCGTGACCTGGTCTGTGAAGATGTCATTCACTTATCAGGAAGGAGAAAGCTTTTTCTCTCTCTCCCTCCATCTACCGAGGCCTGACAGAATATAGAGGAGCATGGGGAGTCTGCTGATAACAGCCTAACTTCACATGTCGGCAAATAGGTTTCCATTTCTCTTTTGCGGTTGACTGGAGCTTATTCACATAAACATTCCATCAGCTTATGCACGTAAAAACTGTGGGAAAAAAAGGGGAGCTTGTATAGAAAAAGAAAACAAGAATGGGAAATAGGTCTGGCAAATCTTTACCGGGATATCTTACATTTCACAATGCACTTGTCCTAAATGGCCAGTTGTAAATTTGTTATGTTATTAATGACATAACACCTACTTTTCTCAGTTCTCACCATAAAACACCTAATTAAAATGAGCTTTCTCTGCGTTACACAATACAAGGTGACCAATGATCTGCTCCTGGCTTCTGACTCTGGTTCTTTCTCCGTATTTATTTTACTTGAACTTCAAGCTGCTTTTGGCACCATTGATCACTGAATTATACTTGGGCGACTTGAAAATGAGTTGGTGTCATGGATAGAGCATTGAAATGGTTTAAATCTTATCTTACAGACCGCTCCCAGTTTGTTTGTATGCATGGTTTTAAATCTGAGATGAGGTCTGTCCTCACTGGTGTCCCTCAGGGCTCTGTTCTTGGTCCTCTACTTTTTAACATTTTCTTGTCTCCACTTGGGCTTTTTACTCAACTCACTCTGTCTTAATTATCACTGTTATACCAAGGACACTAAAGATTCCGAGGTTCACTCACAACCGGGAAAAGACCTTGTGTTTTCTTCAAATTCAGACTATGTTTTTTTCTTTCAGACATAAATGAATGAGAGCTTACTTTGACACCAGATAGGGCGTAACAACTTAAGTCTGTTTCTCAATGGTTCTCCATTAGAGTCAAAGAGACTCTAAGGAACTTTGGCGTGACATCCGATCCATGTCTGACTTTTTTGTCCAAACCACCGTAAAGTCTTCATTACTAAGGTGTTTTGACTTTTGATTCGGAGTTAACATTAAGATTAAGAGGAAATTGTGCATTAAACTAGTGATGACAGCATAGAATTAAACTGGATGATTGTCATAGTGGTAATATATATAATATAGATAACAGATAGAATTTAAGCTTATTAAAAATAAATGTGGTGGGATATGATTCAATTGTAAGGTTTTACATTTAAAAACACTTTTATCAGGAAGCATTCAAATTTAAAAGCATACCTGACATGTAAAGTTAAGAGGGAGTATAAAAGTGTTCATAGGGTTTGTTTTATTAAACTGTGTGCACTTAAAAAGTTGCATCCACACAAAATGCAAAACCCAATCAAGTTGTGTTAAGTATACAGCATTGAATTTGCAAAAACACAGGTGTCTCTGTCTGGTTATCAAGCAGGAATCTGCATTTAATCCTGTACATGCTGTAAAGGTCTTTACACACCACACCTGGATCATTTATTTTAAGTACAAGAATGCTAATGTAACCTTACACACCAGTGTAAATGCAGCAGATCGATGTGTCAGTTTTCAAGAAATGTGTAAGTTTTTTTTTGTATTATTTCACAGTTTTATCAAACCGCTGTAATTGGCTTGATTGGTCATGTATCTTAAGCTGAAAAAGCAACAGTAGGCCGCTCTCAGGAAACAAAACAAGGAGCTGTACTCCCAAAAGAGCTGTAGAGCAGAAGAAGTAAAGCTACTGCAGGACTATCGGTGGCAGCATTCAGCTCTTCAGACAGAAAATTTCACATTGCATGACTTTAGACAAAATCGATGAGAACTTTGTCTGTGTTCTCAAACTGCGTTTCACAATCAAAAACTCAAGAAAAAAAGCAGCACAAGATCACATAGATAAGATTCTGTAGCCTTTCAGTTAGAAGGTTGTCGGTTCGAGGCTCACCTCTTATTTGCCTGCGATTCTGAGCGAACACCTGTCTGCAGATGCAAAGGTGAAGAAAGGCGTTAACCTACGGTTTACCTTCACTGTAACTAGGGGAAGAATCATACGGCGGGAGTTTCAGTGCAAACACCTGGAAGGAGACTTTATTTTACAAGTTGCTCTGTGAAATACTGGTGATCGGTGGCAAACGTGCTCCGAGTCTTCAGTAGCGGTTCTGGTGATCACGATGCATCCTCTTCTTGTGGAACCCAAGTGGAGGGGATCATGCGGTCCAGGGAAGGAGACAGAGGGAAACAGCAATCAGTCATGAACGCTCTCTTAGAGTGAAATGCTCTTTGTCTCTGGTCTCCTTTTATTCATGTTCTGCTGAGTGGAGTCAGGTCTGCCTGGGTTGTGCTGATTGTGTCTCCCAGGTGTGTCTCACTCCCAGGAGAGCGCTGATTGGAATGGAAAGCACTTTCTAAACAACTTAATTTACGTGATATGATGCTACGCTTACATGTGGACAAACAGTGTGACCGTGCCAGGTATGTGTGGACAGGGTCTCAGTTTAGATTCTACATAAACCCAAAGCTGTTCCAAAATGACTCTCAGCTCACTGTTCACCATATTAAACAAATAAAGCCAGAAACAATAACCACCAGTCATCTTGTGGTCAGGTTAGTTCAGACAGCAGTGTGTTCTTTGATTGTTAACGTGTTCATTTCTTGCCTGGGTTTTGCCAAAAAGGCACCAGAACTAAATTCTCTGCTCAAAGACAAAGATTGAACTGGTGTAAATGCCAGACTGGTGCGAATATCAGACAGCATTTGGAGAAAATCAAGCACTGCTCATCAGCAGGCCAATCTCTTTGCGCAAATAGGCATGGTTATGGTAACATCATGCTGCGGGGAAGAAGAAAATTAATCTGTGTAGATGTCTCTCAAAAGTGAAACAAGTACCTTCAAAAGTTGTGAAAATGTCTATGTAATATGAATATGAGTATTTTTGGTCATGCTGCGGGGAAGAAGAAAATTAATCTGTGTAGATGTCTCTCAAAAGTGAAACAAGTACCTTCAAAAGTTGTGAAAATGTCTATGTAATATGAATATGAGTATTTTTGGTCATGTTCTTGAACAGGTTTTTATGTTTTTTGCTTGAATGTGGTCTTTTTAGCTTGGATTTCTCAACCATATTGAGATAATTGAGTGGTCAGCTTGCCAGTAAGCCATTAAGAAAATCACACAAGCATCAATACTCTAATTCGCAGCCTAAGGCGAGCAGCCATTGATTCTGTCACTTCCAGTCCCATGATCCTCTACTGAGGCCAAGAGCAAGACTTCTATTTAAACCAATCTTCTCTAAAGTTTTATCTTTGTGGAAACATTTGGAAAAAGCAATTGTGTTTGAGATGCACACAATAAAAGCAATCTGCTTTGGATCATGGAGCTTGACCTGAATTTGATTCCCTCAGCTTTCTCGACAACAGACGCTTCTGTCCACTGCTTGAGAACCAAGAGTCATGGTGTTTTCTTACATTTATTTTTCAAATTCTAAATCTATGAGGGAACAATTAGCAAATCAACTTGAACTTACTCACCCACAAGGACTTTGGCACACAGTCTCTCCCCGTTGGTCTCTAGTATGACAAACGTGTATTAAGTGAAAATTTCTGTGGTGACCAGGACATTTTACATGACCGGAGTTCGAGGGCTCAGGACTGTGAAGTCCAGGGCAAGGGTCTCATTTGATCAAGATGCTAACTGTTTTTGGAGGTATTGCAGCTGGCATGTGCTATAAGTCGTACAGCCTATAGCTGCTAGGGGTGTAACGGTACGCTAAAATCGTATTCGGTTCGGTACAGTGTCTTGGAGAGCTCGGTTCGGTTAATTTTCGGTACAAAACAATAAGAACTTACATAGTCTTTATTTTGAAAAGCTGCCAATACACAGTAGAATTCTTGCATAAAATAAATAAAAGTGACATATTTGGGTGATATTTTAAATAAATTGCACTCTTTATAAAGAAATACACATTTTTTCAATAAAACATTAAATACTGCAACTAGTTAGGACCTAAAAACTTTTAACACTAGCAACAGCTTCAGCTTATATATCAACAAAACTAACTATTCAAGTTTTAAGTTTTTGGCTAAAAAGATTAACCTATCCACATTTTCTGAAGAGAGCACAGATCTGGTTGCAGTGACAATATCTCCAGCAGTTGAAAATGTTGATTTGTTGCCTGCCCGATCTCCGTGGAACAATGTCGGCATACAACTTATCCACTTGTCTATCCCCGTTATGTATTTTAACAGAGAAGCCAAAGTGTTCCCAAACAGGAGACCGTAGTGATGTGTGAGGGTCTTCAAGCTCTGGCTTCTCTTTCGCTGTTGCCATTTCTTACAGTTACTCGTGCAGCTCTACTGTGCGTCACTCAATGGCGTCCGTGCGGAAACTCGCCTAGGAATATTGTTCCCCTGCGCTTAATATCGCGCTAATAATACATTTATATTATTTAATTAAAAAAATATACAGAAACGGTACGCAAGTGTACCGAACCGAACAGGCCGAAACGAAACGATTCAATACATTCCTGTGAACCGTTACACCCCTAATAGCTGCACATGTAAGGCCGCACTTACTGCATGTACAGGTGTGAGCTGTATTTTATTTATTTATTTTATTATTATTATGTTTATTTTTTTTATTCAATAAACACTTCACCAGCCATCTTATGTCAGACATTTTGAAACTGCCTTATGGGAAGTTTGATAAGAATCTGAAGTACAAATACCATCCACACTTAACACTTAATTAGTGATGTTTCATTCGTGAACGATGAAGTTGCTTTTCAACTTCTTCAGATCATTCACAATGCTTTGTAATGAACACAGAACAGAACCCGGATGTTTAAATGTGAAGTTTATTTGAATCACTCATCACTCATTCTAAAGATAATTTTTCATCTATATGCACATGTGACGTTTGGACCTTGTAAAGTAAAAAGGTCTGCCTTTAGACAATAAAAACAATTAAGTGAGTCTGTCAGCTCAGGGAGGACAAAAAAAAAACTATATACTAACATTTGCATGGATTTCTTTCAAAACAGTGCGTACATTCAAAACTGGAAATTTACTTAAGCACAAATAAATTAAGATATTCCAATTTACACGCACAGAGATTATTTTCGTACATTCCAATGAAGGTGAAAATGAGTTGGGAATAATTTAGAAAATACCAAGGCAGAACACCTCATTTCCATACATTTAAATATGTTAATGAGTATACTTTAATAAGAAACAGACAGCGTGAACAAGCCAAAATCAAGCAATAAATGTAAAAATTTTGCAATGGTTTAGAAAGAAGGAAATATTTTTATTTGGGGCCTTCTTTGTAAATAAAAAAGGAAGAAAATTGAATTTGAGAGCTTGTCTGAAACACTCAATGTATAATTCTGAAAGCCGCTGACATAATGTAGAAAAAGATGTCATATTTTTAGGGGGAATTCAAATTGAGAAACGCTATATTCTGATGACATGCTGAGTGACAAATGCAGGTAGTCAGGGGTATGATGAAATAATAATCGTATATACCAGAGGTACTCAAAAATAAACTTGAAAGGTCCACGTAACAGATTTCCATTCAGTCTGAGGTACGGAAAAGTAATGTCAAATTCCAAATCGAGAACTCCAACAATAAAAAAAGTGCAACTCTCAAAACTTTAGAACTACATACAAAAAATATGGTAGGGAGAGCTTTAGTGTGCTGTTTTTTATTTTTATAAAGTACATTACAGAGTAAAGGCCAGGGCGAAAATGGTTACATAAAGAGCAGAAATGTACATGCAGTACTTTGCAAAACTCCAGACATAATTATTATTTTTTTATGATTACTTATTATAATGTAAAGTGTTTACATACATTTACCAGCATTTTTTCTTATTTATCAAATTGGATATAGATTTCAAATACCAGGTAAACCCAGATTCTAATATGAATTAAATAAAGGTTAGCTAATACTCTTTTTAAAGGACGTCCACGTGTTGTGTTTAAGACCGTTATTAGAGTCAAAAAGAGAAGTTTTTTTTAGATGTTTAGCCAGTTGGAGACATTCCCACGCTTCAAAATAAAATGTGATTGGTTGTTTGACAAGTCGGTCAATCGAACACCTGAACGGGTCTTCACCATAGAAACCTGTAATTCATGCCAGACCTTCCCTTCACTGGGAAGGGAAGAATACAGAGACTGCAGCTGCTGTAAAACAAGTAAAATCCTCAAAGATGTTTATCTTTGAAAAATCATGGTCTGGGGTACTTCCAGTATGAGTGTGTGGGAGAGATCTGCAGTGTGGAAGGACCAATATGGAGAGTGTGGAGAGGCTAAATTCTGCAGCAGAGTTGTTCTCCAACGCATACTTCCATCTTTAAAGTTTCTCAAAGAGAAAAAGATCCAGATGTTCCAGGATTGGCCACTAAGTAAGAATATTACCAAATAACATTGCTGAACTATTGGGAAGTATGCAAGACTGCTTTTTCTGTTCCTGATGACTTCATCAATAAATTGTATTAATCCTTGCCAAATCACATGGATGCAGTCCGACAAGCTCATGGAAGTCATACAAGGTATTAAATGCTAACATATTTAATTCGATGACATATTTTTTGTGTTTGCAGTAAATTTGTTCAATTTCTGTAATGGTGACAGAACCTGCTGTGCCGAAATTTGACATTTCTGTCTCCTTGATTTTATTTTTACAGTTAATCTAATTTATTTCAGTGCATTGAACCTTTTGGGAACCCATTGATTAATTAAAACTCTAATAGCAGGGGTATAGATTAGCAACAAGACTTTTGTCAGGGACTATAGAAAGAAGCCCAGTTATATGTCTAGATTGCGTGAGGCTTAGATAAAAAGTCTTTAATGCATGCAGTGAGATTTGGAGACATTTTCTCTTGGCACCTTTCCACTCAATCACAGTTATTTAATCATTTAACAGATTGTGAAATGGAACCATTTAAATTTGCAGTATCAAAATTCAACATCAATTGTGTCTGACAGCTGAAAACAAAATTGCTCAGATAACTCGCAGCATCTTGATGAACTATGGGGGCATTTTATAGAAAAGTTAAAAGCATCATTAGAAAGACTCTTGAGAGATGCAGTGCAAAGACGATCACAGAGACCTCGGCTGCTTTTCGCTCTCGAGCTTGAGTGAGTTTTGCTCAAGAATAAAGATACAAAAAATCCTAATAAGACTGACTAGCCAGAAAGCCTGACAGACAATTGCCATCATCCTATTGGTGGTAGAGGGCTTTTATTCAGACTGAGCACATATAAAATCACACCGTAACTACACTGTAAAAAGTAATTTGTTAGATTTACTTAATTAAATTGTGCAAACTTTTTAGCATAAAATAATATTAACTGATATAGCAAAAGTAATGCTTACTTAAAACAGATTCAAATTTGCTTAGTTCAATTAAATTATCCGAACTTAATATAAAGTATCATTAAGTATCATTAACTATGTAGAAAAAGCAATTCTTACTCATTTTGCAGTCAACTTTACTTAATTCAGTAAAGTTATTAAACAGCCTTTATTAGTTAAACAGCCTATGATTAATGTGCATAGTGAAATTTTTTGGCAACATTATAACTAGTAAAAAAAAAAAAAAAAAAGATATTGCAAAACGTCCCAAAAGACGTTTCTCCGTTGCTCCGTAGTTGTCACTTTTTAGTGTGACTAAAAAGTAATCTTTCAGCGCAGGATAAAATGGTGACGGGTTGCAAAGTCATTCTCTAACTGCGGGGTCAGTATGAGGCGCAGCATCCAATAACAATCGTTCGTCCTCTTCTTATTCAATGTTGTTTGACTGGTGTTTTTTTTTTTATTTTATTTTATTCCACCAAAATTTAGTAAGCATTTATTTATTCATTTTAAATGTTCTTTTATCTATACATGTTAATTTCTGTTTAATTTAGTTTCTGGTTTATTTAATCTGTATACTAATTTGCACACAATGTTGTATTCAGACATTCTTCAAAAACTGTAAGTCTTATAATTAGGACCGTTTTGATATTTGCCTAGTGGCCCCCCCCCCCCCAAGATGTAAAATAATAATTATTTAATAATTAATTGATAATTATTTTAATGTAAAATAAATTTAACCACTACTTTATGTTAAATAACTCATTTATAACTTATTCAAGTGACAATTCAGTTGCATAGAATCAATAGTATGCTTGTTGTTCTAATGTAAATACTTTTGTTTTTTGTCAGCTTATGAAAACACACATAACTCCATTAATGAAGGAACAAACTGTCCAAATGAATAAAGAAAAATAGCATTTTTGTAATTTGTTTAGCGAAAAAAAAAACCTCACAGAGTGAAGACGATGCATATCGATCATCATCTTTTATCATCAGGATCAAGAAACAGATCACAGATAAACTATTAGCTCCGCCCATTTCACATCTTGAAATTTATTTTATCGTGAGAAATCGGAGGTGTGGCATGAGAGATCACTCAAATGCGTGAGTCTTACATTCAATGTGTGAGTTGGCAGCTCTGCAGTTTCACTCGTGAGTATGGATGCGGAAACATCATTGCGGCTACCGTAGCCAAAGGCATTGTGGGAAATGTTTTTTTTTTCGTTTGTTTTGTTTTTTTAGACACTCAAAACTTTTAAGCTCTCGCGGGCCACATTAGATTACATGGCGGGCCACATCTGGCCCGTGGGGCTTGAGTTTTTTTCTTCTTTTCTTCTCATCTGCTAATGATCTACGCCTGCGTAAATTACCTTTACTAGGGATAGTAGAGTAAATTAGACTTTGAACACTAGTAGTAAGATCTACTATCGCTGCATTAGTAAGGTATACAAAAAAACTCTCTTGTTAGATTTTACAGTGTATAAATGAAAAGGATACAACCGTTTATTGGAAATGACTGCGATGGTTCACACACTGCCTGTTATTGTCCTGGCCATCCATCCCGACCCTTCTGCGGCTACTGAAAGCTGGCAGTAAGAGGAAGAAAAAGAAAATGGATTCATGTATGGGCAAAGATCAAAAGTTAAGATGATGTTGTCTCACCTGAAGAGGAGGTTAGTGTGTTCAAGTTGGGAAATTGAAGATCCCTGACACCAGCAAACAGAGATATGGCTTAAGTGGGGAGATTGCTGACTCAGGAGCAGCGACTGACATCTTTTAAGTGCACAGGGTATGCTTTTAGAGACATAGCCACTGGAGAGGACAGAACAGTATGTGACTTTTCCCAAACCTTTGACTGTCAGGATTTGTAGCAGCTACAGTGATGCATCATCGTGGGAAAGAATTTTGTTCTGTGTCTGCTCTAAATCCCTTAGCAATTCAATAGCTTTGTTATGGACCATAACCCAAAAAGATTAGTTAAGGCATTACTTTTAGGTGGCAAAGATGTGGAACATGTCTGAAAACACATACACCCACATTCATTCCATGAGAGAGAAAGTAATTCTGTGATTCGGGCAATTAGCATCTGATTGATGGACTTGAGAAACTATATACCAGACATTAATTTCACCTTTGCATTGAGTTATCAATAAGGAAAATAAAACATTGCACCTGTACAGTTCACTGTTTCTGGAATGTTTGTTGCACTCTGAAAGTGATCTGAGATCCAGGCTTAACTTTGATACCCTTTGTGAAGAAATCCAAAAGCTCCATGTTGAAGCCGGTTTAGCAGCAGACTCCTTTGACCCTGAAAGGGAATTATTAGGTTAGAAGATGAATGAATGAATCATTCACCAATCATTGTCACAATAGGAAAATAAAGAGAAAGACACCTTTTCCTCTTAACAAGCAATAAAAACCGCCACAAACATTCAAGCATCTTCTTTACCCACTTCTTCCCTTTAAGATTCACAGGGGTCTGCTCAATCCCACTTCGGCTGAGAGGTGGGGACACACAATTGACAGGTTGCCAGTCCATCATAGAGCAACACTAATGTTCACTCCAACGAGAAATTGTGTATTTTTGGTCTTGTGGAGGTAACCAATGCAAGCAAACGCCTCCAATGAAGGCCACAGGCGAACCTTGAACTAGTAACCTTCTCACCGAAAGGCCACCGTATATATTCTTATATATTCTTAGTACAGGTCAGTAGCTTTGAACAAAAAAACCTAAAGTGGATTTGTAACTGGGAGTATTGCTTACTTGAGCATGAGATGTAAGTTATTAGGCTAGCTTTTCTGTGGTGATGGTGAGCACTAGCATTTGGTATAAACAGAGTAGCAAGCAGTAGTCTCATGCAAGCACCATAAAATCCAGCGTATTTAAATGTTACAAATGTCACTGATTGTCTACAACCTCACCTACAGTTTTTAGTGTAATTACCAGATGGTGAGGTTAATTAATCCGCATTACCTTGAGAGGAACACTGTGATTTAACAATGTAATAAAACCAACTCAGGGAAGTGAAGATGTCCTGGAGACCAGATATTTAGTCCCCAGAGAGGAAAGCAGATTATTTAACTGTGCAAAAACATCTTCTAAAGCTGTACTGATGAACAGAAAACTGCTGAATGAAAACAGCAGCACATTTAACAGCCTGTCCTCACCAGACACAACAGAGGCCATTCTATTCCACCTGCTGTTCTTGTGTTTTAGTCATTTTTTATCAGCTAAATGTGTGCTTTAACTATACTAGTCTAATTAACCAATCTAAAGCCCAATATGAACCTGATTTTAAAAACCGTAGATCAGGGGTGCTCATTACTTCGATCTTGCCACGTTCATCGCTCGGTAGCACGGTCGGTCCCGGCGTGAAATTGAAACAATATCAGCCAATCATTCATCCCGTCACAGTTCAGTAAAGTTAGCTGCAGATTCACGGATTTGGTTTTCTCTGCTCAATAGCTCGAGACCAGAATGTTCTTAGTAAACAAATAATACCTATTTTTTAATCTGTGTTATGTAGAGGACAAACTACAAAACGTTTTTTATCAAAACAAGTTTCCCTCGGCATTCACAGAAACACATTACCGTCTATGAGCAACCCGCTGACATGGAATCGCTTAGGGACCGTCTGCAAATGACCAGATCCAAAATATGTTTTACCCAAAATATGCTTCATAACTTCATTCTAAATTGATCTATTACAACCAAAATCAAGCAACAAGCCACTCCTCACCTGCATATTGTACTGCACAACTCAGTTTCAATAAATATTGAAAAGTTTATTAGAGCATCATTTTTATTCTTGATTATTTGGATCAAAGCTCAATTGCTCCCATAAAAATCACTCTATTACCACCAAATTCAGGTCACACACAACTGTTCTAATGATTCAATACAGTGCAAGTCATCAAATTAAACTCACGTTATTACAAAAAATGTAAATAATTAATTATTATGTGTGTTTTGTCAATTCTCAAAAAATCAACCAAACCTTTTGAGACTTTTATATTCCATCCCACTCCTGGTCCCCTTCACAGAATAATAAAGGTTGACCAGATTCCCCTAACAATCAACTGTTTGATCAGTAATACGGGAAATAAAGCACTAATTTGAGGCATTATGAACTCATTAAAGCACATGATTGGAGAGAGAAAACAATTAACCTCTTAACTGTCTTTTTCCCACCTGTGGGATGTTTGCAATGACTCTGATTAAACTACACTGTCTAAACCTCGATAAGCTATGGTTATGATGGATTGCCCAAGAACAATCAGTTCCCGTTAGGTGTGAATGTTTGAATGAATGTTGTCCTGCGATGGACTGACAGCCTGTGCAGGGTGTAACCCCGCCTCTCGCTCAATGTGCGCTGGAGATATGCACTGGCAGAACCCTGTGACCTTGAAAGGGAATAAGCAGGTTGGAAAATTGATGCCTGAATGAATTTGTGGTTCTTCAAAAAAAGGCCCATGATACCCTCAATGTAATCATTATTTGCTATTTCTGACTTCCTGTTTAAAAAAAATTCTGCAGATGTGACTTTTTTGTGCCCCTCTATGTCTATGATTTGCCGGTACCTCATAATTATTCATGAGTCTGAGCTCACTTTTCCAATGGGAAGATGCAGTGTTTAACTCTGGATTAGTAGCAAGCATGTCTCTCTTGGGAAAAAGCTACGAGCAGTTTGATTTGTCAGATTATGCGGTTACAATTCTGGAGGACTTCAGTGCAGGTATGTTTGCGTTTTATCGGCTATTAAATGTAAACATTTCCCTCTGTTGTCCTGGGGGTGTGCTAACAATTCAAAAAGCTAAGGAAGAGGACCTGCCTCCCTAAGCATGTCTGCAGTCTGCACAGAAGGACAAACTTGGGCTTGGACATTTGTGCTTGCTAATGCTATTCCACTGTACCACAGCGCCAAACAGAAATGAAACCGTTGGAATTACTATATGACTCTGAAAAACTGCAATTATCTATAATGCACCAGGAATCATTAAGGTAATGTTTTATATGTGTAGTTTACAGTAATGTTTTTGTGAATGTAATTGGGATTTCTAAGGAGTTCTAATGGCTTGAATGTCTTCTTCTATTGATGTGTTTTTTATTTGTAACCGTGAAAACATGTTGAAAACCAGGTCTTTATTGGTGCTAAACCTTTGTTGTCTGTCTCACATAAATAAAGGGGTATATTCATAAATATTTGATATGAACTGGAAAATGGTTAATTTTTGAAATCCAGATGTGGTCATACTTGTACAGCCAAGGGCGTCCTGTTTTAATGTAAATGGCATCCTTTCAACTTTCATTTTGGAACCATATGTCAATCAAGACTGGACATTGCAAGAGGATGTGTTTTCAATGGCTTTTCAACATAAAAATGTTTGCTGGTGTAATGGGAAAATGATCTTTGTGCCATATGATTTCTTTGCTCTTCACGTAGACACTTTCATTGTGATTTTGTAAGCCTGGTCATTCTTTTCTTACTCACATCTCAATGCCACTCAGCCGACCTTAACATCTTGTACTGTTCCTTGAAGCGCTAGCCTCCTGTGCTCCATGATACGAAGATATGAATATATCCAAATCCTAAAACACCAGGCCAAGCGTCATAGCAAAGGAGCCACCTATGGCATCCAACATCCCATATGCGTAAGAATCTTATCATAAGGACATGAATGACGCACAGGAGGATGGTCTTCATGGTACAAATAGAGGGATGTCAATACCTGCCTGACACAGCGGGCGAGGGCAGCATGCATACACCCTAAAAAAGGAGTGAGGGGAGAAAGTAAGACCAAAGGGTAGGACCCTGTACAGTACCAGTAGGCTTGGCCCTCGAAACAGAACCTGAGAAAGGGTTGTGCCTCTAAACCACAGCTACGTGGAAGTGCATGTCCTTCAGATCTTGGCCAGGTAACAGGTAATATGCCTCAGGTCCAAGAAAGTACAACCTGTAGAACCTGCGGCGAGGGGCCGCCCTCACAACCTTTGAAAAGGTGTGAAGAAAGAGGGGAAACCCAAATGCTAGAATGTGGTAACATTAGGTATGGCCCTCGAACCACGGCTACTTGAGTATGGGTCCTTCCGGCCTATTTTTGCGGACCAATCCCGGGACGAATGCACAGTAGAATGCTGTGGGCCATCAGCATCTTGAACTGAAACTTGGCCAGGTAACAGTTCAGACACCTCAGGTCCAGGATTGGTTTCAACACGCCTTATTTCTTGGGGACCAGGAAGTATAGGCTGAAAAACCAATGTTCCATATTGGCTGGAGGAACCGACTAGACTGCTCCCTTTTTCAGGGGGCAGCAATCTTGCAGGAATGAGGCGCCCATCCAGGGACAGGGGTAGGAACCATACCTCGAACCTGGGAGGCTTGCACAAAGTGAATCATGCCGTTTGTCTGGATAACCCACTCAGAGCCCCCATGAAGGTTCCAATATGGCTCCTAGGCGAGCTGACAGGAGATTGAATCCAGGACAGAACCCTAAAGAATAGTCAAAGGAGCTCTCTACCATGGTCAGTGGAGCTGTCAAAGCATTTGAGGAAGATCTACTCCAGACTCTAGAGCTAGTGTGACCACTATTCTTGGGCATGGCGTGAGTTCTTTCTTAAACACTCGGAGTGTTGTCGTGCTCAAGGGGCGCTTCTCGGAAGAAGCGCATATATGCTTTCGAGAACACGCTGAGGATGACCACCACGAAAAAGGTCCACAACAACGAGGGACAGTAGATTGTTGGTAGAGTCATACGAATAGGGAGAAATACTAATCCGGTCGCTACTTTGAGCCCTTTATAAAGTGATGGGCTTAGGTCCCTCTCAGGTAAGATTGTTCCCATCAGTCTTGTTCCAGTTTGTCTTGCTATGGGCTGGCCTTCTTTCACATATACATCAGTTAAATGCTTCAGAATGTTATGAGGAGATTTAATAAATCAAAACAAACTTATCTAAATCTATCTCTCCACCAGTCAGTCCATTGACTTTACGGGGGATACACAGTTACTTTCCAAGATTCTCTACAGTAGGTTTGTTTTAATACTGGAGTGGTATCATCAAAGATGCAATTACAAAACCCTGGCTGTACTTTGTCTAGATGTAAGGCACACATGCAAATATGCACAGTCTTTGAGATAATGTTAGTATATGCTTGTAGCTCGTTAACACAATTAATCTAAGAGAATAAGAAATCACTGTATGCTGAGTCCTAAGTCTCTTACTGATCCTCATCACTGCTCTGGATAAGGCAGCTGTAGACTCTTAGCAACCAGCTGCTTTCTCTCGTCCCTCTGCTGCTCATGAAGAAGGTCACAATCCTCCACAGTCTGCATCTACAAGAACTCCAAAGCCTCAGCAAGCTTATATTTATATCCTTAGAGAAAGATGATTTGAAGTCTCAGTGGTTCTTAGAGATGTTAGTTTCACTTATAAATCTTTAAAAATACTCTTGTAATGGTTCTTTCATAGATAACTGTTCAGATTATGAGCCCCGTGCTCAGAAAACAGACTCTAATGTTCATTCGGAGGATTGTGAGTTGATTTATGAGCTGGCTTCAGATACAGCATTATCTTTTCCCCTGTCTGATCACCTGAATGACGAGTGGCCGTGACTCGGTGGAATGTGGACTTGTAGACTTCACCCTAAACAGTGTGCACCTGCCAGAGCCTTATCACTAGCTAATCAGTCATCTGTTCATTCAGCCATAGTTTGGCCTGTTATGGGTCGGCCTTCTTCACAGATGCATCTGGCAAGTGCAGCAGGATGTTATGAAGAGCTTTAATAAATGAAAACAAACTGATCTGAATCTATCTCTCCAGCTGTCAGTCCTTTGATTATACTGCGGACTTTCTAAGATTCTCTACACTACTTTTGATTTAATACTGGAGTGGTATCATCAACAATGCCATTACAAAACCCTAGCTGTACTTTGTCTAGATGAATGGCAGACATTTTTCATCTTTGTTCACAAATGCATGCTCTTGAATCGATCAAAGAGAAATCAGAGTTTGTTAGCTATATGCGCATTTAAATGTAACAGAAGCTACACAAACATGAGATCTGAACTGAAAGTAAGGGTGTGCTCTGTGACTCTTATACACAATAGTCCATTGTTCACACAGCATTTACCAGGAGACTCTGTCATCTATCTTGTGTAGATTTCCCAGCTCACAGTGTGAGATGGCCTTCAGCCAGTGCTTTGGGCTTCTGATTATAAGTCTAACAGCATTGTTTGCTATGATGCTCAGCCTCCAGCAGACTGTCATCACAACGATGCATGCCGGGCTTGAGGAGAGATTTTTCCCCTGACCGGCTTGTCTCGCCTGTTACTTTTGCGCTAATGTTGGGAAGAACAGATGGAAGTGGAAGTTTGCAGACTCGGGAGCCTGCGGCAGCCATGTTGCCACATGTGTGCGTTCAGAGGGAATGGCCTCTCTGTCTTTGCTCCCAGTGCTTAGAGGTCACTGGTAATCACTGCTTTGTGCAGATGGGCCATTGAGATAAAGGAGGTCATGTGACTCTCTTTGCACAAACACCCCTGAGGCCTTACTTGGTTCAGAGATGGCCTAGAAAGTGGCAGCTAGAGGACCAATCAATGCGTATTTGCAGTTCCTTGTCTTTCATAATTGTGATCGAGAAACATTTAGGCTGACCTCCCATCACTTAGAATGCTACCCTGAGCTGAAAGCCTCCACGGAGCTTGTTAGGCCTCCTCTTCCTCTAACTGTTTCCATGCAACAGATGCGAAGACGAGTGGCTCTGTTTGACCTCAGTAAAGGTAGGTACATCCTTTGAGACTTGTGGCATCTGTGAAGGTGGGTTGATGGTGAATGATTGCTTTCCCAGAGGGAGTGCTGGTAAGTGGGAGATTTACCCCGCAGCTTCGCGTGAAGGGGCTGCTGCGATCAGGAATAGATTTTCCACACTGTTAGATGATGGTCGTCAGCAGAAAGCTGTTTTGGGGGAAAAAAAAGAAAAAATAGAGCGTATTATTAGGAGTGCAAAGCAAGGCCATCTCCACCACGTCTTGAAAAAGCGTGGGCATCAACAGCATCGCTAGGGAATTCTTAATGGCTATTATTCATTTCTTTGAAACAAAATAACTATAATATGTCAGTGGTGTCTTCCCAAATGAATCCATAATGGCTGGCTCTCTGGATATTCAAGCTTTGGTTCTTGCAGGTCCTGTTAATGGAGCCTACGTAATTATACCTTGTAACCACACAATTCAATGTAAATAATGAACAAAGCAGTATATACAATCCTTTTGTGAAACCTCTACATATGTTTTTTTTCTTCTGTCTCTATGGGAGGGAATATTACAACTAGTGGGTTTAAAACAAAAAATTAAAATTGACGTCAGGTTTCATAGTTTTTTGGTAATGAATATTATAATGTCTGCAATAAAAACTATTTACTGCAATACATTTTCTTTAGCGTCCACTAAATAGCTACGGTAAACATTACAATAGACACTCTGAATTCCTGCATAAAAAAATAATTACGGTACTCATCATTTCAGGAATACCACAGGATTCTTAAGATCTAATAAATTGTGGTTTAAAACACCCATTGGCTTCAAACGCAGAATAAAAAACTAAATAATCTATGTCCTGGAAAACTGTACAGCATCGGAGACCCCAGCAGAAAAATACAAATTATCACAGTGTGACAGTAATACCTACTTTTGCCAGTACAGGATGGGTCCACAGGAGGGATTAGTCATATTGATCCCAGCTGGCCGACAGAAGTATTTGAAAGTCAGAACAATCACACAGGGAACAGACTCTGTGGGCATGTGGACCAAAGGAAATGGTAGATGTAAGATAAAGTCACAGAAGCGTATATAGAGCAACAGGGGAACATGCCCAACCGATAAGAGGGAACTAACACTACTTTTCCCATTAGCATTGTCAACCGCTTGCTGAATTCAACTCACATCTCCTTTCTTCCTGTCCTGGAAGGTTAAATGTATCATTTTTGTTAGCTGTCCTCAAATTTCAGTGTACAAACCAAATCACATCAAATCATAATAATTTCGAATAAATTACGGTACTTTTTATTCAGGTGTGGGCCTTTAGAGTCCACAAGGCCTTTTTCTTTGACCATTACATAAATAACATTTTTACATTTTTTTTCTCATGAAATTATAAATCTGTATTTGATCCGTTTCTCAACATCATTAACTCTTCTCTATCACTAGGACACATACCCAAGTCGTTTAAGAATACAGTCATTAATTAAGAAGCCACTACTTAATCCTAACAAACTGTCTAATTACAGACCGATACTAGAGAAAGCAGAAATACCTCAGCTAAGCTCCTTCCTGAAAAAGAAGATCTCTATGAAGAGTTTTAATAATTTAGACTGGACCACAGCAGACCATAGCAGGCCGCTTTAGTTAAAATCTTGAACTTCTCCTTGCATCTGACCAGAGAAGATCTCCATGTTGGTTTTACTCGATCTTCAGCTGCATTTGACACAATTGTCTCAAAATCCCTTCATGTCAAACAGCTCTGAGCGGCTGCTGGTTAATCTTTAGAATTCAAGGCTTTATACAAAACAGATTTTTATTAAAACCTCAAATGTAATTTAAATTGTTTAACTACAGCTTTTGATGATGTATTATCATCCTGTCCCTTAAAACATGATACATCTAGTCTACACTGGCTTCGTCCTTCTGTGAACCTGTTTGACATCTGCCTAACAGTACTATATAAAAACATTTGACTCACCTTGCTGCCATCCTCCAGGATGGCGGCATCCAAAGTGATAAAGATATATCTCATGTCATGCCGGAGAATAGTGAACTTGATGCCCAGTGGTCTGGGGTGCATCTTCCTCAAGTTCCATCAACAAAGAACAAGACCTGGGCTTGAGCTCTGCTGGCTCACACCCCTTACCCTCATCTGACTTTCCCTGGTGATTCTGTCATCAAGTCTGGTCACTGCGGCCACATCATTGGCACGTATGAACTTGCAACCTTCTAGAGCTAGCTCCAGTGATACTACCTCTGCACTATCTTGCCCAACAGCCTCTCCTCTGGAATCAGAGCATGTTTCTGTCTCTGAAGGCAGTTCACATTCCTGGTGTGTCTAATCCGAATCGTGGATTTGCTGTCCAGGTTCAACCCCACCACAGGAGAATGGCAACTTCATCCCTTGGCAGTCCAACAGATTTGGAAGACCTTCGGGGAGGCCCAGGTAGACCTGTTTGCTTCTCCCAATGCCAGCTTTATTACTCCCTGTCCCTGGCTCCTCGGAGAACGGATGCGCTGATCCAGGTAGAAATGCCTCTATGTGTTTCCCCGAGTGAGCCGTATGGCATATCCGTCTGTGGTGGATGCCCAGCTTTTAGCCAGGTTCTGTATGAGGGTAAAGCCTGAGGGCCTGATCCCTACAGAACTAGTGTCCAGATTAGGGGATTCCTAGCTAGGTGCCCCTTTCTGATTATTCCATTCAACCACCTACCCAATGGTTCATATGACCCTGTTCCCTAACCACCCACCTCCCCCTTTTTGGCGGGAGACGATGTTTGCCATCGTTTGAGCCCCTTTTTAAGGTCTCGATGCAGTCTCCATGCAGCCCTCCCTACATAAAAATAAATTTAGCGTCTACCTGTCATGATGCTTTAAAAAGGAGTTCCCATCAATTGAATTCTCGACATACATCCTCCAGAATCAAGTGAAAGGAGTTCCCTGAAGGAGAGAATGGAGATGTATCCCTTATGCCATGCCCTTGAAGTCACTGGTTAGAGGTTCAGTGAGGTAAGTGGGTTTGGCTTTTCTAAAAAAGAAGTAAAATCAGCGTAGGTTGCACCTGGTGTTTATCGCTAAACACCCACGCCTGCAAATGAATCATTCAAATTCTCGAAACACATCTCCGTTCCCTACTTCAGGTACCCAAGTAACCTTGATGCTTTAAGGTTGGGCATACACTGTAGCAATGCTCCAGCTGCTTTTTTGTATATACATTTTTTCATTACAGTACACAAAAATTCCACACCAATTCTGAAATTGTACAAAAAGTACATTTAATTTTTGTCATTTTTTGCTGCAAAATTAAAAAAAATTGAGAGGGAATCATTTTTATGTTTCATAAAAAATAAAACATAAATCCCGACAAAATCAAAGACAAGCTCAAAACAATGACCAAAACACTTTTGTTCCATTTTGTTCGTTGTTTTGTGCCATAATTTTGAAAAGCACAAACCATATCACAGGTATTCCTCCATGGGCAATCCTTGCTTTTCACCACTAGATGGCACTGATTTGGTGTCTGTAAAACGAAGCTGGTGTTTAACACGTTAATTGAAAATGACATAACTCCTGTAATGTTTGTTTAAAACACAAAATATCTCAATCTTTTTAAAACCAACACATTATATTTGAAATAGGAATTAAACAAAAGCTGGGTTGCGTCATTCCTACCGAAAACAGATTTGTGATTGGCCGGTGCGTGCAGGGATTTCTAAGATTCTAACGATACGTTTTTTTTATCCCCCAGTAAAAACCCTGTACTGGTGTTCCTCAGTGACCATTGCACCAATAATAAAAAGCACAAGCGTTTTTTTTTCATTATCAGTTCAGTGTTCAAGACGGAGCGGAAAGATGAATGGTGAAAAGAATGCAATTGAAAAACCATTCAATTGCTTTGCTTTTCAGATATATTGATATATGTGCTCTTTGTTCAGGCAACCTGTGGTTTTCACTTTCCTCTTGCGTTCTATACTTATTTCTCTCAGCATGTTAGAAGCTGTGCTCACCTTGTGACCAATAAAACAGACAGATTACTCTTTTTCTTTCATTTGTTCTCTCTTTCAAACCCCGAGTCTTGACTAGTAGAAAATTCAGCAGTGTCCCACTTGTTGTTACAAACCAAACCTGAGACATCCAGGATATTCCTCACCATCTTCTTACTTCCTTTCACTGTTGTTGTCCTCTGTGGTCCTAAATCTCTGCTGTCCGCTTTGCTTTACTTCCTGTTTATTTATTTATTTTTTTTGTTACCTTTGTTTATCCTTGTTTGCTTTTCCACTGGATATAGATATATGGAACTCTACAGCAACTGGCAGGCATAACCGTGACAGGAATAGAAGGCTGCTGGAATAGAGATAAATGTGGTGGCCCTGGAGAGGTGAGCTCTGACATTTGAAGCTTCTGACATTAAGAAGGGATGAGCTTTTCTGACTCAACTTTTTTGGTACTTTCACTCATTAATGTGGCTGAGAACATGGTTCATTAATGCTAGAAGTCAATGTAAATACTTACTTTGGTTCTTTATACCCATTTATAAACCATGGTTCCCTTTAAGTAATTTCCGGAGATGTATCATGTATATGTTTTGCGAGTATAGGTTATTAGCAATCAGTTGGGTATTTATGAGCGTGATCTATGCTCATTCTACTTTTTTGCTTGGAGTAAACCGGATAAGTCTCTCTCCCCAAGAGGGAAGAGAGCCACCATACCGCAATAAGCCACCATACTGCAGCACCTCTGATCTGTTAGCGATCCTGTTCAGTGTGTTGCCATCATTTTGTCCATTTTTCATGATGCAATGAGCAATATTTGCAGTTCTTTTGGCCGTGAGGGATTTATCTCATTGAAAGACATTACGAACACACTTGTGTTCCTCTCATGTGGCATCTGTGTTTGCA
Organism: Danionella cerebrum; assembly: GCA_007224835.1. Lineage (NCBI taxonomy): Eukaryota > Metazoa > Chordata > Actinopteri > Cypriniformes > Danionidae > Danionella > Danionella cerebrum. The sequence goes on from SRMA01026580.1 coordinate 107,443, forward strand.
CTGCAATGCTCTGCAGAGGCGCACATAGAATTTTAGGAGAATCTATTTCGAGGAAGAGGCCACCAGTGCTCTGGCATTTGGCGAGCCAAAGACTCGGCTTAGCTTCTCTGAAGCTTGTGAGTCGACCGGCATCAGGTGGCATCACCATTCCTCGAGTATGTCCTGTGAGTGAATCGGGTAGTGCTTTGGCATTACCGTTTGAGTTTGTTGAGGATCTGCTATCCCTCTCAGAACCGGAAGGAGCACAATCAACTCACTCCAGGGTTGCAGCTGATCTAGAGCTGGAAATATCAGCCTTAGCGCCTGGGCATCGCTTCATACATATCTCCAGTTCCTTTCTTCCCCAAGATGCATGACAAGCTCATGAAATACTGGCAGACAGCCCTATCTGCTAGGGGACCTAGCTCTTCCCCCTTCACCATGCTGGTTGATGCAGCAGCTAAGGGATACTTAATGATTCCACAAGTGGAGCAGGCTGTCACACGGCTTCTGTGCCCCGACAGTGCTGTGGCCTGCCATTCTTGCCCTAGTGTCCCTTCCAAAGTTGGAAAGTTCTTGTCAGCCCTGATGACAAATGGCTTTTTCCGCTGCGGGGCAAGCTAATGCATCGCTGCACACCATGTCGACCTTGAAACAAGGTCCTCTGTGGAATTCACTAGAGTGTTGGCCAACAGTCTATTGGAGACTTACGTTCCACCAGTGATTCCACCTCTGGGGTTAAAGAACAGTGTCCACCTTTGTGGTACAGGAATGCCACCTGTGACTAGACCTGGTGAAAAATGCTTTCCGATGACCAAACACGGTTTCTGGATGCGCCTGTGTCCCCAGGTTGTCTCTTCAGTGTTTGTGAGGATGAGTTTGTGTTGAAGGTCCTCATGATCAGGAAGCAGACAGAGGTTCTGTGCTTGGTTCCATGTATTGATGCTGCTATGTCTGCTCCGGAACCCCCTCCACCTGCTTGCCACAGAAGAGAGTGCCCCCCACCATGGTGTGAACCTTCAACTACTTGTTTGAGGAAGACCTCTGCATGCTGGAAGGCACAATCTTCCTCAGCAGGTTCTTGAAAGCAAATGAGAGCATCTCCTGAAAAACGCCCCCGAGTTTGGGCCCCTGACTTCTGGCCTTGAAGGTCATCAAGGAGTCAAAATACTCCCCAGAGAGAGCGAGATAACGAGACGCTCTGCATTCTTCCCTCTTCAAGGTCACTACACCTCCACAAGCTTCTCCCTACCCCTGTAATCTGAACGGGCCATGAGTACAGCGCCTATCATGGCAGCAGGAAAGTGTCGGCTGTTGACTGTAGTGGTCCCACTACCTTCCCTGACCCTACACCCTCCTGCAATGGTTTTTTCCTGTATTATGTCTATATGTGCATGGTTGCAATGGCTTTTTTTAACCTGCTCCACACTGCCCTCTGAAGGACAGTGCAGAAAAGGCTATTTTCTGAGCCAACTTACCCAATGTATACCCATTTCTCTGTTTCTTTCTTAAATTCTACCTCTCAACATTGTTCTGTTTTCTTACCTTGTCTATGTTTGTGGCCAGAGGGGTCTCAATGTCCCTGCAATTAAGTGTATGTGACAAATAAAGGCTACTACACATATTTAAATAACCAAATATTTACTTTACTTATTTTATTAGGATATAGTTCAGCATAATGATCTTGTAATAAACAATCACATTCTAATATTAATACCAAATGACAGGAAAATAAATGTAAACAACAAGAGGCAAACAAACATTTGAGGGTATGATTGACATGTTTGTTGCCAGGGAACCAAAATACAGCTGAAGAGGAAGCACTCGAAAACATGCACAATTTTCTGCTAGACACTCTATTTTCACTCCACAAACACAGTAGTTACTTCAACAGTGTAGTGTGAGTCCCCAAAAACTGGATACAATGCATCTGGAAAGTATTCATAGCGCCTCACTTTTTCCACAGCCTTACAATAGCCAATAAGTTACAGCCTTATTCCTAAATGGATTAAATTCATTTATTGCGTCAAAATTCTACACACAATACCCTATAATGACAATGTGGAAAAAGATTATTTGAAATTGTTGCAAATTTATTAAAAATGTTGAAAACCCTGAAAAATCACATGTACATAAGCTTCATTTACCTGTGGTAAATTCAGATGATTGGACATGATTTGAAAAGCCATACACCTGTCTATATAAGGTCGCAGGTTTCACAGTGCATGTCACAGCACAACCAACCATGGATACAGAGGATTGTCTTGAGGCACAAGGCTGGGGAAGGTTTACGGAAGGTTAAGTTTCTGCTACTCTGAAAGTTCCAATAAGCACAGTGGCTTCCATCATCCTTACATGGAAGATGTTTGGAACCACCAGGACTCTTCCTAGAGCTGGCTGGCCATCTAAGCTGAGTGATCGGGGGAGAAGGGCCTTAGTCAGGGAGGTGATCAATAACCCGAGGGTCACTCTGTCTGAGCTCCAGCGTTCTTCTGTGGAGAGAGGAGAACCTTACAGAAGGACAACCATCTGTGCAGCAATCCACCAATCAGGCCTGTGTGATAGAGTGGCCCGATGGAAGCCATTCCTTAGTAAAGGGTACATAGCTGCCCAACTGGAATTTGCCAAAAGGCATCTGAAGGACTCTCAGACCACAAGAAACAAAATTCTCTGGTCTGATGAGATTAAAATTGAACTCTTTGGAGTGAATGCAAGACGCTACGTTTGGAGAAAACCAGGCACCGCTCATCACCAGGCTAATACCATCCCTACAGTGAAGCATGGTGGTGGCAGCATTATGCTGTGGAAAAGTTTTTCAGCTGCAGGATTTGGAAGACTAGTCAGGATAGAGGGAAAGATGCAGCAATATACAGAGACATTCTGAATGAAAACCTGCTTCAGAGTGCTCTTGACCTTAGACTGGGGGCAATGGTTCGTCTTCCAGCAGGACAATGACCCAAAGCACAGCACCAAAATATAAATGGATTGGCTTCACAACAGCTCTGTGAATGTCCTTGAGTGGGCCAGCCAGAGCCCAGACCTAAATCCGACTGAACATCTCTGGAGAGATCTGAAAATAACCGTACACCGTTGCTTCCCATCCAACCTGATAGAGCTTGAGAGGTGCTGCAAAGGGGAATGGGCAAAAATTCCCAGAGACAGGTGTGGCAAGCTTGTGGCATCATATTCAAAAAGACTTGAGGCTAGAATTGCTGCCCAACCTGCATCAACAAAGTATTGAGTGAATACTTATGTACATGTGATTTTTCAGCTTTTGCATTTTTAATAAATTTGCAACAAATTTCAAAAAATTTTCACATTCTCATTATGGGGTATTGTGTGTAGCATTTTGAGGAAATAAATGAATTTAATCCATTTTGGAATAAGTTTGTAACAAAAAAAATGTGGGAAAAAGTGTAGCGCTATGAATACTTTACAGATGCACTGTACAACAGAAGTCAGCTTTTATGACATTGTACAGTATGGCAGATATACAATGCCATACAAACCTTCCCCTGTGTTTCATGGATTATCAAAGTTGAAACGCCTTTACCCTTATTATTTATAATTCTCAGGTTGGATTTAAGTAAGTAAAATGTATTTAAGTTTTTAACTTTGTCATGGATGGTTTGCTCGCACTCAAATTACAATATTTAACAAATAATGTCCATAATCATTTACATTTAAGTTACTCTATAATTCAATATAACAATCAAAAAGTAAATAATATAATAAAGGACAGAATAGAAATAGAGCTTTTTATAGGTTCCATTCAAAATATCAATACTTCTACTATGAGAAGTCTGACAAGGAGTGTTGAGTAGGGGTGTAACGGTACGCTAAAATCGTATTCGGTTCGGTACAGTGTCTTGGAGAGTTCGGTTCGGTTCATTCGGTTCAGTACAAAACAATAAGAACTTACATAATCTTTATTTTGAAAAGCTGCCAATACACAATAGAATTCTTGCATAAAATAAATAAAAGTGACACTTTTGGGTGATATTTTAAATAAATTGCACTCTTTATAAAGAAAAGCACATTTTTTTAAATAAAAAATGAAATACTGCAACTAGTTAGGATTACCTATCCACATTTTCTGAAGAGAGCATAGATCTGGTTGCAGTGACTACCTCCAGCAGTAGAAAATGTTAGATGTGTTGCCTGCCCGATCTCCGTGAAACAATGTCGGCATACAACTTTAAATTTATCCACTCGTCTATCCCCGTTATGTATTTTATAAGAGAAGCCAAAGTGTTCTCAAACAGGAGACCGTAGTGAGGTGTCTTCAAGCGCTGGCTACTCGTGCAGCGCTGCTGTGTTTCACTCAATAGCGTCCATGTGGAAACTCGCCTAGGAACATAGTTCCGCTGCGCTTAATATCGCGCTAATAATACATTTATATAATTTAATAAAAATACAGAATACCGAAACGGTACGCAAGTGTACCGAACCGAACAGGCCGTACCGAAACGGTTCAATACATCCCCGTGAACCGTTACACCCCTAGTGTTGAGTGCTGTTTTTTATTCCTTTGATTGATGTAATTTGTCAAAGTCACATACTCTTGGTAAACTGTGTAACATCTTCACACTCCAGTTATAGCCATATGGCCACAGTTTAAGCTCTGGAGTCATGGCCGATGGTTAACTTTCGATAACCTCTTGATTTATCACACTATAGGCACTCAAATGTCCTTAGACATATATGGTTACAACTTTCTCTGCCACCATGGTAAAGCATCTTAAGACCTTGCTTTGTATCATAAACAATTCATTACTACAATCTCCAGATTTTTGTAAAAGAATGGAGAATTAAAACTACTTGAGGTTAGAGAAAAATACACAAGTGGGGAAAAGCGATGTCCACTACAATGGTTGTTGTCTGAAATTGTCCCGTCTTTTTATTACATTACTTTTGGCAATGTTTTCCATCTTCCTGCTGCCCTCATTAACAACATTCACAGAGACCCTCTTGAAGAGAAAACGAAACCACATGTGAATGTGATCCGCAATCAGAAGGCTTCCCATGGACAAGACCCTGTGCTTCTTATACTCTTCCAGAGTCTTCCAAAGCCACACATTTCTAATGTTGCAGCAGAGTCTTTGCATGTGGGTAAAGTGTGCCCAGGGCTGAGAGCATTAAGTAAAACCACAGCACCAGCATGCTATTGATCCTTCACACAGACCGCTGCTCTTAAGGGAATTGATAAGAAACATTCAGATAGAGAAGTAAGCCTTGATGATTGGAATCGGGAGATTTTATCATTGATTTTTCTGGCCCTTATTCCATTGTGTGTCAAATAAAGAACCATTTCAGTGTTGGGTGGCTCTCATCTTCCGTTATATCTGACTCTGAGTTAATTCCAGAACTCTCATTAAACAGTGTGTTCTGATCTGGCCTTTTCACTGGAAGTACAGTCGATTTGCCCTCTGCCCCGTGCTGCAGTCAGTCCACTCATGCCAAGATCAGCCAATAACAGATTACTTCTGCAGCGCTGCCTTTTCAGAATTTAATTAAAACTATAAAATAATAAGTCTAACAGGACCTGTGTAGATCCTCAAGCACAGCCAAGGTCTCCTGTAATTCCTTTCTGATATCTACACCAGATGATTACGCTGTGGTCTTTCGAATTAGGTTGCAGGTACCTCTCAAAGACAAATGTGTCACAAGGGGCAACCCATAAGGTGATGCAAAAAAAGGGGAAGAACTCAAGACTTTATTAAAGTACAGATCAAATAAATAACAGAAAAAGCCCTTGATAGGAAAAACCGCACCAAACTAAACTTGAAAGACGAGTATGAATAACTGTATACAAAAAAGACTCTTCAGCAATATAAGACAGCAGATTCTCAGAACGAGAGTGCAATAACAAAGTAACAACTCTAAGAGTGTAGTATATTAACCATAGTGATCCCACCCAGAGAGAGAGAGCAATGACAGGCTTGAATGACAGAGCAAAGGAATAAGAGAGAGTGGAAACCAGACGGAGAGACAGGTGAGAAACATAAAAGATAAACGAGTGCGGGAAAACAGAGCACTGGGTAAAACAGGAAAGAAAATAAGAAACAGGACAAAATAAAAAGAACAGGAATGCAGTGACTGACAACCGAATTCTTTAAGAGCTAAAGTATGGGTGAACCAAAAACAGGAAAACACTTACCTTAGTTCATGCTCAGAAAACAACAGAAACTATTTCAATTCAAATGTGAGATGTTGACATTTCATTTGAAACCTGTCATTGTTCATAGAATTTTGAATGTGGTGCAAAATATGTTTTTGTACCTGCCTTTTTTTGCAGAAAAATACACATTTCAATTATTTTACATCATAAATTGAGCATTTAAAGGTGACTGGCTGCAATTGTGAAAGGCAACCAATCTACAGCACTAGACATAGACTAAAGTTAACGATAGAAGGAACATTGCATTTTGTTTTAAGAGGTAACGTGTAGTCTGTAATTTGTGGACTTTTTTTTAATTCCACATTAAGTATTTGAAACCCTGAACAGATGTGTCAATAGTATGGATGCCACAATACTCTTCTCGGTTCGGTATTCACCTGTGAACCCCGGGATGCAATGTTATTAGTTTAAATGTAAAAAGGCAGATTTCTGGGAATGAAACGCATGTTTACAAGCAATTATCCAATAAATGAACTGCTCATTTGTGTAAAAATCCAATCAGCGAGTGCTAAAGTTAGAAGAGGGTGGGACTTCTTGCTTTTTACTCAGCAAGAGAGGATTGCAAACTTTTCTGCTGGTTTTAATACGACAAAGATGGAAAAATAATGGTAAACAAAATGTCTCAGTGTGCCAGCAATGTTTTATCAGATGTTATTATACAAACATATGAAACACAAGCACTCATCTGCGCCGTCTTCAGACAGTTGTTCCTGGTTTCAGGAGCCCTAGTTGCCAGACGCCTGCTCTACAGCCTTCAGTAGAATAAGATGAAGGACAAAGAGTCACAGTCAGAGGGACTGTGAAATATGTGTATGTCACGTGTCTAACCTTGTATTCATTATGAAAAGGATTATTTTACAGTATTTTTAAAAACGTTTATGTTTGTATTTAGTTACCGTTTATTATGATGTTACAATTTACATTTTTTCTCAGCCCTTAAACTCAAACAATTTCTCGCCTATTTAAGTAATTAAATCAATATAATAAGCATACGTCAACCATTAGTCGAATATTGGCTTTATTGATCGACTCATAGTCGACAAGGAAAATCTTTAGTCAAGGGCAGTCCTACGAATGTTAATAATGCTCATTCACATTTTGAGAGCCTTTAACTGTGTCTGAACCTTTTGTAAAACTCTAATATATCGTTCAGAACAAAACCCTGGTATTATAACGTTCCACCTATGTAAAACATACAAACCAGCAAAGTATACCAAATGGGCAAAAGATTAGTTAACACTTTCATGTTTGACGGGCATGCATGGCCATTCGTCCTGAACTTGAATACTTTAGGAATACAGTGGTACCCCGAGATACGAATGCTTCGAGATACGAAAGGTCTCACGGGAAAGTTTTTGCTATAAGATGCGAAGAAAAATTTGAGATACAAACAACCACAAGCAGTTCTGCTCTATTATTCTATTATCCACTTGTTTAATCTGACATCATACTGTGCTTCCGGGTCCTGGCGCTCCTATCTCCCAGTGCAAAAAGGGTCTGATACACTTCAAAACACTTTATATAGCACTTTTACCAATAATGTGCTATAACAAATGTTAGAGTCAAGGTGTCATAAAAGAAATAACGTTTATAACGTGGAAAGTGCTGTTCTGTAGCGCAAGTTAGAGAATCCTTTCTCAGAAGCGTCACTCCATCTGTCTGCGCTTGTGCTTGAAACCGTGTTGGTGTCAGTAAATCATGAAATATCTTGAGAAAGTTATCTTTCATACGTAGTGCCGTAATGTTTTATGCCATCCATTCCACCTCCTCCAACACATAGGTTCATTCGCAAGCTAAGGTTGCATATTATGTATTTTGCTTGTATTTAATTCTGTTTTATTATCATTTAATACATAAACAATGTGTAGATTTAAGGATTGAAGAAACGTTACTTGATTTTTCTCTGGTTTTCCATTTTTTTATCAACTTATGCTGTTGTTTCTTTTTTTTTTTTTTACCTTGCTGTTGTTTCTGAGAGCTGTTGCACGGATTAGGCGTAAAACTTTCTTCGAGATACGGGATGTTCGAGATACGAACGCCAACCTGGAACTTAATTTCGTATCTCGGGGTACCACTGTAATTAAATCTGTTCCTCTTCATTCGCACAGATCCCTCAAAAGTACTAGCTGCTATGGACACTGCATTCCTTACCTGACCAGCACTGATGGTGATGGGTCTCTGATGTAAAAGTAGTGTGATGCCAGACCCCTAGACTGTAAAGAAAAATGGATGATGGGACACTGCCTACTGTTATTGGGCTAATTGAAGCCATAGCAGAGCTCTCCTGGAAGCTGCCGATGACAGGTGCAAATACGCACACAATACCTCCCGATAAGGATAGGATGGTCATTGTTTCAGAGCTACGCCCCGATTCTGTTATTTACAACTTATCTTGTAATTCTAAGCAAGAATTTGAGAATTACTGAATTTGATCACTGGCCGAGTAAATGATTTTTCTCATGATGTGTTGACAGCAGTCAGGTCAGTTCTGCGTAGCTGTCCAATCATAGCTGTCAATAGCATGGTCCCACCTAGTTCTTTAGGGGAAAATTGAGCCATCATGAACCACATGAAAAAAAATATATAGTTACCTCTCGAAATCATTAAAACCGTTAATTTAAATAACGTAATTTCTGAAGAAATCATTTTTAAAGTTCAGCCTTTTCCAATTTGTATTGGGGCGGAAATCATTCTGCAACCAGCCCCATGGGGGCGATCGCCACGTTTTGGACTTGGTACAACCAATCACTTAAAACCCTTACAATAATGAAAAGATGAATAAAATGATGTATTCTGCTGCACGGTGGCGCAGTGGGTAGCACTGTGGCCTTCCAGCTAGAAGGTTGCTGGTTCGAGGCTTGCTGGTGAAATTCCTGGAAGGAGTTTGCATGTTCTTTCCGTGCTTGCGTGGGTTTCCTCTGGGTACTCTGGTTTTCCCCACAATCCCAAAAACATGTGGTTAAGTTAATTAAAGAATCTAAATTCCCCTTAGGTGTGAATGTTGCCCTGTGATGGACTGGCGGCCTGTCCAGAGTGTACCACCTTTTGCCCAATGTGTGCTGGATGTAGACCCCCATGAAAATTAATGAATGAATGAATTTATTCCCATTTTCTGCAACAAGTGATGAGACCGTTTCAAGCTCATGAATGTGAAAACTTTAATAGAATTAAAACAAAGTGTGGCACCACTTGGAAATGTCTTGCATCAAGATTGGACACCTACAAATTATTTGAACCAGGGGGCGACAGGGGTGCTGACCGCAGCAGAGAGGCCCTGTGTTCTGGGACACAGAATGTACAGTTAATCTGTCTTTTTCAGTAAAGACAATTTCCATTAGTTAAATCTGATGGGGCTTTATTAAAAATTACATATTCACAAGCATGTTCCTATAACAACACCTTTTCCTATTCTGCTACTACATCTAATAGTATCGATATAAAAGCAATTTTGTTAAAACATTTATAGGCAGTTTAAGTCTAAGAAATCAGAGCTTTGACTAACATAAGTACTGGGAAATGATCTTGCTGCCATCTAGTGGTTACTATAAAAACAATTTTTTGCAAAGCAGAACAAACTCAAGACCCCAACGTTCACATTTTTAGTTTCAACATTTTAACTTTTAAATGATCAAACACTGCTTTAACAGGAATCATCTTTGAATCTTTTAAGATCTGCAATATATTTTAATAGTGACACACGTCTAAATTAGGAATTCTGTTTTGTTAAGATGTCAGACTTTCTACAGCTTGTTCTTTCCGATTTAAATTTACGAGTATGCATTTAGCAGACATTTTATCCAAAACATCTTAGAGTTGAGAAAAAAACAAAGCATTTCTCACAAAAGAACATATGGCTAGGACTATTGGGGAACTTTCCCTTTCTGGGTCACGGGGATCTCCAGCTCACATCGGGCTAGAGGATCGCATGTTTTTAGGATAGTGAGGGAAACCGGAGTACCCTGAGGGAACCCACGCAAGCACAGGGAGAACATGCAAACTCCTTCCAGTAATGTCACCGGCGAGCCTCGAACTGACAACCTTCTAACTGGAAGGCCACTGAGCCAAAGTTTTGATTTGTCTTTTAAAAGTTGAAAGAGTTTTTGCTTTTGGGATTGTGTTCTTCCGTCCAGGGGTTATACGGAACAAATTGGACCTGTTTCCAACCAAGTGAATTTATTTAAAAATGCAACTGAGAAATACAAACAGCGCCAAATGCAAAAGGGCTAGATGAAGATCAAAGTCGAGAAAAAGCAAAGTGAAATACCAATGACACACAAATAACAACCAGAGCAAAGCACAGGCAGCAAGGGCATAAAAAACAGAGAGAAGCAACAGAGTTCTTATAGTAACGGAGGAGGAGGTGGGACAGTCAACAGGAGCACAGAGCCAATGGGACAGGGACAATTTGTCCCAAGCAGAAGAAGAGATGAAACATGAAGTGATGTCATCAGAAAATGATCTGACACTATTTCTGGATCTGGTCGATTTCTAAATTTACAAAAGTGTCCCATACTTTCTCTCTTAAGGACATAATTGTTTGAAATCCACAAACATCTCTGTTGCATATGCAGTGGTACCCCAAGATACAAAACTAATCCATTCCAGGGTGATGTTTGTATGTCGAACATTTCGTATCTCGAAGCAAGTTTTACATGTAAAACGTCTAATCCGTGCAACGGCTCTCAGAAACAACAGTATAAGTAGATGAAAAAAAATGGAAAAACCAGAGAAAAATCAAGTAACGTTTCTTCAATCCTTAAATCTACACATTGTTAATGTAGTAAATGAATGTGAAACCTTACCTTGAGTGAAGCGATGTGTCGGAGGAGGTGGAACGGATGCAGAAAACATTACAGCTCTACGTGTGAAAGTGAACTTTCTCGAGATATTTTACGAATTACTGACACCAACAGGGTTTCAAGCACAAGCGCAGACAGTACCGAGACCTTTCGTATTGAAGCATTCATATCTCGGGGAACCACTGTACTTTTTTATTTTTCTTATCCGCAATGCAAAATGTTTTATTCACCAAGAAAAGTGGGTTAAATTATACTTAAATTTTATCTTTCTGTGCTTCTAAATACTTTATTGCAAATATCTAATGTTCCTTATTTTAAGTGCTTTCTTTTATAATATAGCATTTTGTATCTCTACTCAGCAAAACACAACAATACAATACATAGAACTAAACACACACAATACGACACCCACACAACCAGTTTATACATGTCCATGTTTAATAATTTGTAGAGAACATTATTACATTGTTTTTTTCCCTTTTTGAATGAATTGACAGAAAAGAGCCCATCTCGTAAGTCTCTGCTTTTTGCTTCAGAACTTTTTCAGGAAAACAAGAAAGTTGTGAAAAAACATCAACAGGGTATGGATCAGAACCAACATATACTTCAAAATGTTGCAGAAGAAGCAGAGAGCATCTTTTTCAATGTTACTATAATTGGTAGGAATTCAATTTCTTTAAAAAAAGATGGCAAGGTGTTCAATGCCAATCGCATCCTCCTGAAGAAATACTGGCGCCAGAACCAGCATCAGCTAGCATCAATCTCTAGTTTAAAGGTTTAGCCAATTCAGGAGAGGCTAAGATGGGTCATTGGGGCTTGATTCTCCCTTCGGGTGTGAGAGGTCCCAGGTTCAAATCCTGGAAGAGCCCACAAATAATACGTTGTAAAAGTAACAATTTAAGATAATCCTGTGTTTCAAACCAAGTGGATTTATTTACATGTGCAACCGAGAAATACAAACGACAAAAGAGCAAACAAAAGGATAGAAGGAAATCAGCCGCAGAACAAGGCAGATGCTGGCTTCTGGTGGAGAGTTTTGGAGAGTGAAATATAGAATTGTTCTGTAAGCTATTATTCAAACAGCATCCCCAACGATACATGTCGATACTGGCCCCCGATGACCTTACGGTACACAACCCACTATGCTCCACTTCCCTCATACGACACACAAAATAACCTGTTTTCAAGGTTGGCCAAATCAACCCTGGGGTGGGAAACAGCAGTAATCAGAATAAATTATAGGTGAAGCAAGCCTGGGGAAGTGAGGAGGGGTGAGTGCATCACCTGAGCTGTGAGCTGGCAGTTCTGACAGCCTGGGTCAACTTCACCTCCAGAGAGACACCCAGGTCACCTTCTGCAAGCGCCGCAGGGGCATACAGCTGCCTGACCTCTGCGTACCACTCACACGCTTTGAAACAAGCCTAGGGGTCATCAGCAAGACCAAATATAAAATAAGTCTATATACCTCAGCCTCTAATGCTCAAATTAGGAGCTAAGATCAAGGATTTGAATAAAAAAAAAAACTACATTCGGTGGAAGTATTGACTAATTCACTTCCCTGTTCTTGCATATGTTTTAATAAGCTGCAACTGGTTTAAAACCCCTCAGATATTCACAAAAACACCCCGATGAGACCATAGAACCCCACCATTCTTCGACTGCATTTAAGGCATTTGTGAATTGCTTTGTAATTGCTGCCATTTCCACTTGTTCATTCAGGTCCTCTATCGGTTTCACTGTCTGGATCACAACATGGGGAATGATCGGTTTACAGTGAGGGAAATAAGTATTTGAACACCCTGCTATTTTGCAAGTTCTCCCACTTAGAAATCACAAAGGGGTCTGAAATTTTCCGCGTAGGTGCACGTCCACTGTGAGAGACATGATCTAAAAAGAAAAATCCAGAAATCACGATGTATGATTTTTAAAAATTATTTATTTGAATGATACAGCGAGAAATAAGTATTTGAACACCTGTCTATCAGCTAGAATTGTGACCCTCGAAGACCTGTTAGTCCACCTTTAAAAAAATCCACCTCCCCTCCATTTATTATCCTAAATTAGATTCACCTGTATGAGATTTTTGAAGACACTCGTCCACCCCGGACAATCCGTAAGCCTCCAACTACTCCAACTCCGTAAGCTAGCTGACCAAAGACATCAGAGACAAAATTGTTCACCTCCACAAGGACGGAAAGGGCTATAGGGAAATTGCCAAGCAGCTTGGTGAAAAAAGGTCCACTGTTGGAGCGGTCATTAGAAAATGGAAGAAGCTAAACATGACTGTCAGTCTCTCTCGGACTGGGGGTCCACACAAGATCTCACCTCGTGGGGTCTCAATGATAAGAAAGTTGAGGATTCAGCCCAGAACTACTCGGGAGGACATTTTCAATGCCCTGAAAAGAGCTGAGACCACCGTTGTCAAGGTTACTGTTGGTAATGCACTAAGACGACATTGTTTGAAATCATACATGGCACAGAAGGTTCCCCTGCTTAAAGCAGCACATGTCCAGGTCAGTCTTAAGTTTGATAATGACCACATGGATGATCCAGAGGAGTCAAGGGAGAAAGTCACATGGTCAGATGAGACCAAAATAGAATTCTTTTGTCATAATTCCACTAAGCGTGTTTGGAGGAAGAAGAATGAGCAAGAACACCATCCCTACTGTGATGCATGGGGGAGGTTTTGGGGTGCTTTGGGGATGTTTCTCTGCACATGTTACAGGGCGACTGCACGGTATCAAGGAGAGGATGGCCGGGACCATGTATTGCGAGATTTTGGGGAACAACCTCCTTCCCTCAGTTAGAGCACTGAAGATGAAGCACTGGTCGAGGCTGGGTCTTCCAACATGACAATGACCCGAAGCACACAGCCAGGAGAACAAAGGAGTGGCTTTGTAAGAAGTATATCAAGGTTCTGGCTTGGCCTAGCCAGTCTCCAGACCTAAACCCAATTGAAAACCTTTGGAGGGAGCTCAAACTCTGTGTGTCTCAGCGACAGCCCAGAAACCTCAATGAGTGAGCGAAAGGAGTGGGCCAAAATCCCTCGTGCAGTGTGTAAAAACCTGGTGAAAAACTACAGGAAGTGTTTGACCTCTGTAATCACAAAGACTACTGCACCAAGTATTAACATTGATTTTCTTAGGGGTTCAAATATTTATTTCCCGCTGTATCATACAAAGAAATAGTTAAAAAAAATAATACATCGTGATTTCTGGATTTTTCTTTTTAGATCAAGTCTCTCACAGTGGACGTACACCTACGCAGAAAATTTCAGACGCCTACATGATTTCTAGGAGGGAGAACTTGCAAAATAGCAGGGTGTTCAAATACTTATTTCCCTCATTGTATCTGCTGTCATGGAACCTCAAGTCACATATTAGGTGGCAAAAAGCTTGAAAATGGTCTAGAGTTTCAAAAAGTACATCATCATTCTAAAGACTGACTAAATGCAAAGGAAGGAGAAGCAAACGGATTGCTTGAATTTGAAGAAATAACCGTAAAATAAAAGTAGAAACCATACAGTCATTTTATGACTGGCAAGTTAGAATTTGGACCAAATCACCAGATTCATTAATTGATTAATTCATTAATTTTGTTTAAAAATAAAAGCAAAGCATTAGACATTAAATCCTTCCATTAAGCGTCCTGGTGTTGAAAGAACGTTTATACAGAATTAAAATTAATAATCTTGAGCTATTATCATCTGAAGCTAATACTTTAGACTTTAATAACCCTGAAAATCCTGTTATAAATTGAAACCGGGCATTGATACTTGTGTATGCCACTACACTTTTTGTGTTGTGCCTGTGACATTTTTTTTTACACTCAAGCCTGCTACAGTGGTGTGCAAACGTTTGGGCACCCCTGTAGATTTTCCTTTATAAATGATTGGTTGTCTGGATAAGAAAATTCAGTTAAAAAATATCATACAGGACAAAAAAGTGATATTTTGAGAAGTGAAATAAAATTAATATGATTTATAAATGTGTGTAAGAATTATCTAAACTAGATTAGGCATGTGGATAAATATAGGCACCACAAAAGAAAAATTGAGAAAACACAATATTTTGTACATCCTCCTTTAATTAGAGTCTGGACACAGGCAGAAGGTATTTTGGATCATTCTTCTTTACAAAACATCTCCAGTTCAGTTTCCGAGTATGGACAGCCCGCACAGCGCAAATGTTCAACAATATTCAGATCTGGGGATTGAGAGGGTCATTCCAGAATGTTGTTCTTCTGCATGATTTTGAACTGTGCTTAGGATCATTGGCACAACTTCAAGTTGGTCACTGATTCCTAGACATTGTTCTGCAGAGTCTGCTGACATTGAGTGGAATTCATGTGACCTCAACTTTAACAAAATTCCCAGTCCCTGAACTGGCCACACAGCCTGATGGAACAAAGATTTTTCTTGATCTGCCACATAGTGTCTCAACTAGAACTGTCAAAGGTCTTCCAATTATTCACATTTGAAACTGAGAGCTGAAATCTCTGAGAGCTTTCTGTAACCTTTGCCTAAATCACGATGTTCCACAATCATTGTTTTCAGGTAATATAGGAGTTGTTTTGGAGACTCCCATGTTGCCACTGTCTAGAGAACATGAATTGGCCTCCTTTGCATACTTTCTAATGTTTGGATCCACCTATGTATGGAGGTCAATGTTCCCTGAGATTACCAAACAAAATTTGAGTTCTAATACTAAATCAACATGCCCAAATGTATGCAAATACCTAATTTTGTTTAAATAATTCTTCACTTTCCATAAATCCTTGAACCACCCACCTTGACGTGGTGGAGGGGTTAGAGTACTCGAGTGATCCAGGGAGCTATGTTGTCGTAGGGTCTCCCATGGCAAACAGGTCATAGGTGACGAGCCAGACTAAGAGCGGTGCAGAAGCCCCTTATGAAGCATAAAACAACATTTTCCATTAATGTCACCTGGATTGGCATCACTGGGGCCCCACCCTTGAGCCATGCAAAAACACTGTCTACAGTGGAGTTGGGGAGCTGTTGACCTCGACTGGGGATATGGTCAGGCAGTGGAACAAATACTTTGAGGATATCCAGAATCCCACTGTCACGTCCTCCGTTGAGGAGGCTGAGGTCCTTGAGGTGGACTTGTCTATAACCCAAGCAAAGTCGTCAAGGTGGTTGGTAAGCTCCACGGTGGCAAGGCATTGAGGGTGGATGAGATCTGCCCTGAGTACCTCAAGTGACTGGATGCTGTGGGACTGTCCTGGGTACCACGTCTCTGCAGCATTGCGTGGCAGTCAGAGACAGTACCTCTGGATTGGCAGACAGAGGCTACATTCCAACTACAGGGGGCTCACACTTCTCAGCCTCTCCGGGAAAGTCTATTCAAAGCTACTGGAGAGGAGAGTTTGGCCGATAGTCAAACCTCGGATGCAGGAGAAAAAATGCAGGGTCCGACCTGGTGGTCGAACACTGGACCAGCTCTATACCCTCTGCAGGGTCCTCAAGTGGTCATGGGAGTTCGCCCAAACGGTCCACATGTGCTTTGTGGATTTGGAGACGTTCGACCACGACACTCATGGTGTTCTGTGGGGGGTGCTCTGAGACTAAGGGGTCCGGTCCCTGTAAGCCCACAGCAGGACCTTGGTTCTCATTGCGGTTCTGTTCAGTTTTTATGGACAGAATCTCTAGGCACAGCCAGGGCATGGTTTCTTGTGGGGCAGATGATTGACCCCCCCACAAAGTTTTTTTTTAGATTTTACTTTTTTATGTTTGCAGTTTTTATGCCCATGTCCTGCCTCTGTGGATCTTTTGCCCATTTTCAATTGCTGGGAAGTGACACACTTGCACGAAAGTGACGACTGGCACCACCAACTCTGAGCGTTTGACTTCTAGACATTTTTGAAGACAATGGTTGACATCCCGGCCACTTTGTCCATTTTATATGCAGTAAATGTATGAAACACAAACACAGACACCCATTGTTCACTCAGCCGCACTCGCTGAATGATTGCAGTCACCTGTGCAGTAGTTCATAGTATGGCTTTCTTTAAATTACTCGGCCTCAAATTCACACAAGATTGCTCTCCTAAATATATTGCACTTCTCCTTCACTCAATTCACTGCTGATTTAAACATACCCTAAATATTCTTGCAAAAACCCATCTAAAGCATTTCATCAATCAATTCAGTCCACCTTAAGTGAGTCTATTAAATTAGTTATGAGCCCTGAAAGGTGACAGTGGGTAGCACTGTGGCCTTCGAGTTAGAAGTTCGAGACTCGCCGGTGACCTTCCAGGAAGGAGTTTGCATGTTCTCCCTGTGCTTGCGTGGGTTTCCTCCAGTTTCTCCCACAATCCCAAAAACATGTGGTTAGGTTAATTGAATAATCTAAATTCCCCTTATGTGTGACTGAGTGAATGTTGGCCTGCGACGGACTGGGGACCTATCCATGGTGTACCCCCGACTTTTGGTGACCCCGAAAGGGATTGGAAAATGTATGAATGAGTCCTGAAAGGCACTTCATTACAGGCTCAAATAGATGCTTGTCAATTTAAAGACAATAAAGAGGATATTTTTGTCAAATATATACCTTAAACGCATTTCACTTTAGAATGTAACTACTGCAATAAATCAACCTTTTAACATACTGGGTACCCCAAGTTTAGATTTAACATCTCTGAATACTTAAACTCATTTTTGATTTTTGAATGCCACCACTGTGGTGATGGTGTAGCGTAGTTGTGCAAGTAACACATCCCATCCTATCCTTGGCCACATAAAGTCGCTCAAACTAGGAACAGACTTTAAGTGGAAAACTATTAAATAGTTTTGTTTTAATTAAAAACATTTAATAGTCAGACAACATTTATTAAAGAGAAGAGGCATTTATAAACAGCCATGTGTTAAAAACAGATCTTTCTTCTGATTAAAATATAATGATAAAGTCAGTGAAAACCCAAATCTAAAAAACACAGGTGTGCAAAATCCCATTAAGGTCTTGATCCTGATGGTATCAAAGGTACTCTATGGGACGCCACAAACAAAAAAAGCTGATACAATTTAAACAGACCAAATAGGTCACAGGATTTGGCCATGATTTGAATCCTTGTACTTCAAGAAAAACTCTCTTACGGCATCAGTGTTCTGTCCAAAACATTTAATCCTCAAGATGAAGAGACTGGAAACTCCAAACCCAGCAGCTGAAAGCAATCCATGTGAAAAATCCCCAAGTCCATCTTCCGTAAAACAGTGTACACGTCAAGGAGGCACTAATGTACATTTGTATTCACACCCAGATCTTATGCTCAGAAAAATGCAGTGTCCGTTTCTGGAGCAAATCCAGCAGATAAGAGACAGTGGAATTCTCATCAGAACCTTTTACCAGCCAAACATATACTCCATTGCTTTCGATACGAAACTTTCATCCTTTTTGGGTGTCTGTTGATCTGACACAACCTAGAAAATCACAACACAGAGAAATTTTTTTTATGAATGATTCAACAAATCTTTTGGAACCTTTATTATTTAATAAAAATGTCTTTCAATATTTAAGGCACATTTGTCAAACTCAAGGCGTGCGCCATGTAATCTAATGTGGCCCGCGAGAGCTTAAAAGTTTTGAGTATCCTAAAAAAAAACTATGCCTCCCACAATGCCTTTAGCCGCAACGATGTTTCCGCATCCATACTCACGAGTGAAACTGCAGAGCTGCCAACTCTCACACATTGAACGTAAGACTCACGCATTTGAGTAATTTCTCGCCCCACCTCCGGTTTCTCACGCTAAAATACATTTCAAGATTTGAAATGGGCGGAGCTAATAGTTTATCTGTGATCTGTTTCTTGAGCTGATTATAAGATGATGATCGATATGCATCGTCTTCAGTCTGTGAGGGTTTTTTTTTTCGCTAAACAAATGACAAAAATGCTATTTTTCTTTATTCACTTGGACAGTTTGATCCTTCATTAATGGAGTTATGTGGGTTTTCATAAGCTGACAAAAATCTAAAGGATTTATATTAGAACAACCATACAATTGTTTCTATGTAACTGAATTGTCACTTGAATAAGTTATAAATAATGAGTTATGTAACATTAAGGAGTAGTTACATTTATTTTACATTACATTGTTTTACATTTATAAATCACATCTGGCCCTTTGAGGACAGCCATTATGCTAATGTGACCCTCTGTGAAAATGAGTTTGACACCCCTGATTTAAAGTATTGAGTCAATAAGCATGCTTTTATTCTTTTTTGAGGGTAAGTTTACTAAATGTAAAGTGAGTATCATTTTCAAACAAAACCAGTATCATTTTACGGTACACTTGCTGTATGATTAGAGTCATGTGTATGGTTCAACAATTATCCCAAATACATGCTAATGATCATCAATGTCCCACGTAAACTGAAGTTCTTTTGAAGACGCAAAAGAAATGGGTAATGTTGAGGATCGTAGACGCAGTGGCAAAGGAAAAATGCTACCAGCTAATTACACTGAGCAAACAGAAGGTGTACCAGTGCAATCAGATCATAACTGGCAGAAACCGGTGGGACCCAAATACACCAAACTACTGCCTAAAGAAGTCTCAGAGTCTGTATGGGACAGCTTCAACAGTCCACCTGTTAGTGACCCCTGATTATGATAAAAATTAAATAGGCAAATTCTAAATCACCAAATCATAGCAATTGGTAAATGTGTTCAATTTCCCAACGAAAAGATCTAAACATTCTTCTTTTAATAACCAAGATAAACAGCCTAATTTATTTTCTAATTTGCATGAAGGATGCCATGTCATTTTCCTGTACATGGCTACGCATTTCCATTTCTCCTGTTTCTTTTTCATGCAATATTCATGCATCATCGATCTCCAGTCAGCATTTGCATATCAAGATAAAACGTAAAACCAAACAGAGGATCTCCTACTCTGATTTCAGAGTATAACAAAAAAAACTGTATATGTATATTGACAATATATTATATATTAACATAAGGTATATTATATAATGTACATTAACAATGTATTTAAACATAATCCTCGACAATTGCTCTTGAATATTAAAAAAAACTGCATTGAATATAAATGAATTTCATGGACACGATATATGAAACTGAAAAAAAAAAAAACCTCTTGTCTCACTTTGTTGCTTAGCCAGCTAAATTAACTTTCACATGAATAATTATATCAGCGCATAATTACTGTAATGCTGCAATTACAATTAACTCACATTACATTTACCCCCATCAGCTTATAACGATTTATTACATTTGTATTTATTTTAGACACAAAACGGCTGTTAATAAAATGTCTACATACTATTGCTCATAGTACAGTAGTGCTCATAAGTATACACACACACACACACACACACGTCTTGGCCATTTTTCAGAAAATATAACACAAATAACACTTTTTTCCTCTCATAGTAATTGGTTAGGTGAAGCCATTTAGTGTCAAACCACTATAATTAATCTTTTCTAAATCACATTGAACAACAGAAAAACTTTCCAAATGACCCTGATCAAAAGAATACACACCCCAGCTCTTAATGTTTTGTACCCCCCCCCCTCTTTGACAACAATGACTCTTGAGGTAGTTGTCGATAAGGTTCTTTATCTTTTCTGTTGGTTAAGCAGCCCTCAACTCTTGTAAATTCTTTGGCAAGATTATCTTGCATGAACTGCATGTTTGTGTTCTCCCCAGGGTACTTCAAAGTTGAGGTCAGTAGACTGAGATGGACAATCCTGGGTTTTGGGTACCACGAAAGGATCTAGGATGTAATCAATCTTTGTACAGGGCAGGTTATGTTTTGGATAAGAGACCGCATGCTTACATTCATCCAATCCGCGGTTATAAAAGGAACTGGAAGTGACGTAACACACCAGTCTCTGTAATAACGGCTTCGCTTATTCCTCCCAGTCCTGTGTATATTTCTGCGCAAATTGGTAAATAAGCACTTTGTAGCAAAAAAGAATTTTTAGGGACAGACAAAATCTCTAGGCCTTTCCCCGACACAAATTTGCATGAAATACACAGGTTCACCATTTCAATTTAAACATACATTTGGTATGTAGACGTTTGTCATTTTGTCAATATTGCTACGACACAAAAACATATATTCAAACTCATCATATTTTAATAAGTTTATCAACTTTAATCTCTTGCTCCGCAGAGAAATGAAATGCTCACACTATCCATGTTTAACGTGATTGGTTACTACTCTGTGCCTATATCATTCTTTTATGTGAACTAATCGTAGCTGACTTGACAAAGAAAGTTGATGAGCTCCTTCATGGTACCAACTGAGCCAAATTGAAGAGGTTTGGTTTTGTCCACTGGAAACCAATCCGGTAATACTGAGTTTGTTCAGCCACATTCACGGTACAGGCCCCTGAACTTTCACTTTGTAAACAATAACAAATGGACTTGCCCTTGTCCTTTGGATCATAGTCATGTTGGAATGTCCAGGAACATCCAATGTGCAGTCTCGGGGCTCATGAATGAATATTTTACTCCAGTATTCTTTGATAACATGCTGCATTCATCTTTCCGTCAACTTTGACCAAGTTTCCAGTGCGTTTGGAGCTCAGACATCCCAAGACATCAGCAGGATTGGTGTTCCGTTCATATTGACTCCTCTCCAAATGTATAGTTTATGGCTGTGGCTAAAAGCTCTACTTCAGTCTCATGGCTCCGAATAACTTTGTTCCAGGAGTCTTTAGGCTTTGAATATTGTAACTTGAATATTTGTGTCAATTGTGTAGTAATGGCTTTCTCCTGGGAAATCCCCCATTGTTCTTCAAGTGTCTCATTGTGCTTCTTGAAACAGCCATGTCACATTTTGTCAGAGAGCCCTGTAATCTCTGCATCCCTTACAATTTTTTTCTGGCAGTTGTAACGGAAATCTTTGATGCTTCAACAGAATCCCTCACTTTCCCCTTCTTGATCCGAGTTCGAACACTGCTGATTGACATTCCCAGTTCCTTGGAAATCTTTTTACACCCCTTTCCTGTGTTGTACTACCTTTTCCCATAGATCCTTTTACAGCTTTTTTGTTCACCCAATCGCTCAGAAAGATCAGCGCATCACTAGATGAAAGGAGCAAGTGTCCAGAAACCTTTTCTGCACAAACATTGATCCTAAGCAAACAGGTCACAGGTGAGAATTTACCAGGTGCTCAAACCCTTTTGTATCAGTTTTTGTGCGTTGTTATCGGGCCAAAATTAACCAGGGCATGTAAACTTGAGCGCAACTGTATATCCAATAACACATATCTCTGTGTTGATACTTATTTACTCAAAAGCAGTGTAGTGTTAACCATCATAAAAGCAAGTGCAGTGCATAAAATACATATTTGGTTAATCCAAGCTTGTTTGAATCAACCAAGCAATCAGAATCCAGTAAAGATAGCACATGTTTGCTTGTCGCCCCAGTACCTAATAATTTTAAAACATTTTCCTTAAACTTTTGTTCATTTTGTAACTTTAGACAAACTCCTATAGTAAGTGCAGCAGAGACGTACTCGTTCTCTTGTCCTCTGCCCCTCCCTCTCTGATTCAGGGTTCTGTGTGTGTGTGTGGCCTAGATTAGACATGTCCGGATGTTCAAGTTAAAGTAAGGCCACAAACTTCTTAAAACCTTGCTTTTCAGAGGTTTCCCTACTTGATTTAGAACAAATATTTCTAACACCTTATTGTTACCTGGTAGTCGCTGCTGGAAGCTTTGTAAGCAGCACTGAGGGGTCTCATGACAGACCGAGGCGTGCACACCGGATGATTCGGGGTGTCTGGAGCCTTTACCGGTGGAGTGAACACAGAACTGGAAGTACTGCTACTCTTTTCTGATCCCTCCATTACACTCTGACAGAAAAAAAAACAGTGTGCACTGTAATATTTAGAAAAAAAGAATTGTTTGGGCTTTGTTTTTTTTCTCATAAATGGATTACCTTATCAATACACTGCTTGACGCCAATCATTATGGCTTCTCCAAATATCTTTCCATCTTTACTAAGAGCTTTTCTAGCCTGGAGCTTCGACTGATACTGAACATGCATCCAGTTGCCTGTATTAGACATCTGCAAAATGAAGAAAATATCATTTTCATGGGAAAACGGCATTAGTGTAAAGATTTGGAACCAGCCCAAACGAAAAACAGTACATACTACATGTTTAATGATGTTTCCATACTGTGCAAATTGTAAAAGGATGTATGAAGCAGATGCAGGAGGGAACCTGTAACAGAATAACAAATTTGAGTCATAGATTCATTCATGTCCTAAACCTTCCAAAACAATGGCTGAGACAAGGTAACAAATGAAACACGACATAGTAAACCTCTCTAGAGTCTACCCACCCAAAAACTGTGACCCATGTGTCATCAAGCTGGTCTTCAGAGGACAGGGCATCTCCTTGTGTGTAAAATGGATCAACCTGAGCAGGGGAAAGGGTGGCTTTTCTCTGCTGCCCTCCAGGACTAAACAAACTAGAAACTGGAAGAAACCACATCTATGGATAATCTTTTTTTGTTAAATGCTCTGCGTACATCAAATATATCAGTCTTTGTACCTGTTCCTGGAGTCCCGGGGAGGGGCGTATGCACCCCAGCAAAACCCTGGGGGGAAATACATTTATGGTGAATCATATGTGATAAATTATGACAAGCCTAAATCTTCACATATTAATACATTTGTAAATAATGGCTAACCTCTGAGGATTTCAATCATTTTAAATAAGGTTTCATGAAATGATGAACCAAAAAATGTAAAAAAAAAAAAAAACATAAACACCCTGACCAGTATTTCTCCTACCACTCAATAAGAGGGGTGTAGTGCCAAATTGTCCCAAGCCTTGAGCCAAGAATAGGAATCTGCAATGTTTGAACTTCTATAATGCCAGGAGCAAAATAAAAGCTATTTCTGTCAAAGGAGTTATCCGACATTTAGATTAATGTCTTTGTGTGCGAGTGGGGTGATATACACATTAAACATTAAAAAGCATAGGTTTTTTTTTCTTATTCATTTAAAATGTTTACCTTGTCAAAAAAAAGTTTACCCTGTTTGTAAGTTTTTCACGGTTCTGGAAAGCTCAATAATAATTTATCTCATATTAACTTAATTAAATAAATGCAAATAAAACAAAAATTTGTTTAAGAAAATGAGAAACAAAAAAAGAGCAAGTCTCTACTCCATGTCTCTGCCAGAGAGCATCCATCACATTAAACAGAGAGATGATCGTTTCACTAATGAAAGATAACTCAATGCTCAACAAATTATTATTTATAACACACTTTCATTAAAGAAAAATTATCATCATTTATTTGACATTTTTTGGAATCGATTTCAGATAAGTTAGAATAAAGTTAACTAGCAAATGTTTTCAAAAATAATGTGCAGTTACTAAAACTAAAATAACATTGTTTTAGATGTTTACATCTTATCTTTTACAGTTCAAAAACAAACTTGATAGATCATTAAACTGTAATTTTTGCATTTATTTAAAGCGTACTTCTATACACAAAAAAATACCCTATTAATAGTTTTATATAGTTATAAGTAAAACATCAAATGAAAAAAAAAAAAGCATTTAGCTTTATCTGATTAATCGAAAAACATAATCGGCCAACTAATCAATTATAAAAAACTTGTTACAGTCCTACATGAGTGTGACACACCAAAGACTTGCTCTGTTAAATATCTGGAGCTGTCAGCGAGCTGCTATCGGGCAGTGTGAATGCTTCTGACTTGAAGTAACCTGTGAAATAACCACACCCCTCTCACACGCAGTCTGTTATATAGAACTTATTTTGTAATTGTAAACAAGAAATTGACAACTACTTTTCTGAATTTGATCGTTGGTGGTGTAAATTTTTCTCTCAATGTGATAGCAGTAAGTCTGCTGTGTTCAGCGCAGCCGTCAATTACATGGCCCCACCTACTTTTTAATGGAAAATTGATCCATACATTTTCTAAAAAAGCTAAAAAAAAATTCTATTTAGCTCTTCTTGTTGATTTTATCTTTTTAAATCATTGAAGGGTTTCATCCTCATCTATTGTTGTAAGTTTACAAATACAGGAATTCTTTATTAGTCAGTAATGCTCTCTGTAACATTGGGTCTTTTTAACGAATCCAAGTTGGTGATTATTGCAATGTTTCACATTGGACATTTTGATTGACATCCCCCAAGCGGAGGAAACAAGAAGTTCATCCTGCATCCCTAGTATAAACCCATTACAATTCAGAGCAGATATTCAACAGAGACTGCTCTCGTCTGTCAGTGATGGAGGCATTATCCCTCATCCTTCTGGAGCTCTCTGAAGCGTTGATGATCAACATCCAATCCTAATATCCAAAGGGTAGGGTAGCAAAGGGTATTGCTAGCTCGGGTATTGCTTGGTTCTTGGTCCTCAACCATCAGAAGCCTACTTTCAGAAAAATTCTCTCCAGAAAGTTCTCACTTTTCCCAGCTAGTGGGATTTGCTTACAGTCCCAATCCATAAAACAGAGACTCTCACAACTTTAAAACAACTTTAAAAAGTCAAGTGCACATGGGTCACTACGAGCACTTGATTAAGTGACCTGTTACTAAACCACCGCAACACATACACCTTTCTGCACGTATATGAGGAGATCTATACCTTTGTGTCCTTGCAGATGACAACCTTCTGTATTTAAATTCCTAGAACAGAACAGGGAAGTGTGCTGCTTGAGTTTGCTCAGAAGTTTTTTTTCCGTTATGTCGTATAATGCTGTCCTCTCTTGAAACAAATTGATCAGCTGTTATTCCAGAGCTTCTTTCCACACAGCCATTGTTTGCGTGAAAAGGGAATTGTACAAAGAGCGAACCAGTTTGCTTGTTTCGTCACTTCACAATAAAGTCTTCTAAGCACTTTTGTTCAATGTCTGTTAGCCAATCAGAGCGCTCTCTTTCTCTGACTGCCACAACAAGCCCGATGGCAGTTCAACAAATTGAATCAAATAAATGTCTGCTGATGCCAGACTGACGAAAGCTGTGATGTGAGTACCGAACCGATGACCGACAAACCCTAATGGCCAATACTTGGCTTGGTGTGTCCGGGCTTTAAGTCACTCAAGACAAAAGGGTTTGCTATTGGCATAATTGTAATAACCATAATGTGTAAAATGTATGGAAACCTGTAAAAGCTAGCTCTATATTTTACTCAGAGCGACTGATACGAAAAGTAAGAAACTTATAGATATTAGGGGTGTAACGGTTCACGGGGATGTATTGAACCGTTTCGGTGCGGCCTGTTCGGTTCGGTACACTTGCGTACCGTTTCGGTATATTTATTTATTAATAATATAAATTTATTATTAGCGCAATATTAAGCGCAGTAGAACAATGTTCCTAGGCAAGTTTCCTCACGGACGCTATTGAGTGACGCACAGTAGAGCTGCACGAGTAGCTGTGAGAAATGGCAACAGAGAAAGAGAAGCCAGAGCTTGAAGACCCTCCCACCTCACTACGGTCTCCTGTTTGAGAACACTTTGGCTTCTCTGTTAAAATACATAACGGGGATAGACGAGTGGATACATTTAAAGTTGTATGCCGACATTGTTCCACGGAGATTGAGTATGTGGCAGGCAACACATCTAACATTTTTTACTGCTGGAGATATTGTCACTGCAACCAGATCTGTGCTCTCTTCAGAAAATGTGGATAGGTTAATCTTTTTAGCCAAAAACTTAAAACTTGAATAGTTAGTTTTGTTGATTATAAGCTGAAGCTGTTGCTAGTGTTAAAAGTTTTCAGGTCCTAACTAGTTGCAGTATTTCACTTTTTATTTAAAAAATGTGTATTTCTATATAGAGTGCAATTTATTTAAAATATCACCCAAATGTGTCACTTTTATTTATTTTATGCAAGAATTCTACTGTGTATTGGCAGCTTTTCAAAATAAAGATTTTGTAAGTTCTTATTGTTTTGTACCGAACCGAATAAACCGAACCGAACTCTCCAAGACACTGTACCGAACCGAATACGATTTTAGCGTACCGTTACACCCCTAATAAATAATGCTTCTTACTTGTTTGCGAGCAGCAAGAGGTGACATTCCTACAGCGGAGCCATTGAGATCATCATAGATGCTTCTGACCGGAGGGGCTCCACTCTTGTCTTTCGGTGTTGGGACCACAGGCTGAGCTGGAGAGCTCCCTGACAGAAAAAGAGCAAAAAGATACTAAGATTCCACCTTTATAGGTTTCAGCAACATGGTTATGATAACTTTGTTAGTATAGTTAATGAAAACAAATAAAATCTAATGAAAGTAAAATATGACTTACATAACATTAATATAACACAATGAAATTATAGATTTGTAAAACTAATGCAGCCGATAGTTACAAGAGGTGCAATTCTAAACTGGTGATATAAAAGCTCTAAAGTTGATTGGCAATACAAGAGGGAGAACTCAAACAAGTGGAAAAGTGTGATTTCTTAATATTGCAGTCATGTTTCATTGATAAAAGTGGAGTGTCATTACAGGAAAAGAACTGAGATGCAGCAGACCTGCAAAGATATCGTGGAATTTGTGTCCTTCCAGAGCGAGCACGTTACTGTACTGCAAGGGGGCTGTGTTTTTTCTTTTATTAAACGTGGGTGTACAAAAACTGATGGATTTTTGTGTTAAACACCATCTCAAACAACTTAATTTTTTATTAAATTGTATTATACAATTATATTAATATATCTACTGCAATTTTTTTCTCAAGTGGGAAAACTAGTTTGAACTAGTTAACTAACTAACTACTCTGAACACTACAAATTATTTAGTCAGTAAAGATGTAATAATAATCCCCAAATACAAAAGCAAATATAATATGATAAATCCTCAAGTATTTCCATTGTAGTTCTGAGCAGGAAATCCAGAGGTTCAGCCTAAATAATAAAATTATTCTAATATTACATAATCCAAACTTTCATATAATAAAAAAACTTTAAAAATCCAAACTAGAAATAAACAGTAATGAAAATCCAAAACTTTACATTTTTAACAACCCTAAAAGAACACTGTTTACCAGCCAGAAGAGGAGATCGTGTTTCTGAGCCCACTCCTGTCAATCCAAAACTCCTAGGCTGAGGGGTCACAGGTGCTGGCAGGTCTCCCATCAGAAACCCGGGTAAAAACTGAGCCCCTGGTTTGGGGGAGGTAGGAGATCCCAGTGTCATCGGTTCAATACCTGTTATGAGAGATCAAGGAATGTGGAATTCAAAGGTCTAGTAAACAAAACTAGTATGACAGACTTGTGTTGATCATTAAACACAACTAAAGAGACATCGTCGGCGCTTTGGGAATTTAGTTGAAGTGCTAGTTAGTTGTTGGATACTGAAACTGTAAGCTAATCAAACACCTGACTTTTATCGGCGTACTAACATCATCCGCAGTTCACCGTGTTTAAAAAAATAAAATATAACCAATGTTGTCAAGTTATAAATCCTTGTAAAATACATAAACTTACTCTGAATCTCCATAACTCACAAATCACGCATACGGCTCGAGCTGGAAACAAGCCCGCTTTACCGAGCACCGAGCAGGCACAAGAAAATTTTGAATCAGACGGAAGTTCCCTAAAAACCGCGATGCACTTCCACTTTCACAATACAAGAGCTGTGCGATGTGCGCCCCTTCAGGACAGGAAGAGGAATGTACGGTCGTGGATAAATATTAAACAACGTTTATTTATATGTATATTAAAACTCAAAAACTATTAATATACATATATATACGTTATTCTTCAACAATCATTTTAGTCTCAAGCGAATTAACCTCCAAGATGTATATGAAAGTAATGTATTACTGTAAAAGATTCAACTGGCCGAAAGTTTCTCCTTATTTCTCATTATCTCTCTCTCTCTCTCTTATTTTTAATTTATTACTTTAATTATTGATTTATTTGTATCCTTTTTTCAATGTTGTTTACTACAGGACGTATGTTCCGTTTTAGCTGTATGTGATTACATTACAACCATCTGCAGGTGGCGCTATTGTTCCATAAGGGAGTTTTCATAGTGAATTTGAATTAACGCTCTTTGTATTGGAGCATTCATTGACACGAGGATTTGTTCCCGGAGAACAGTGTGTTTCCGCCAATGCATTGATAATATGTGTATCAATGTAATAAATTAAGCAATGTTATTCTATGTATTTAATGTAATACAACATAAACAGTCTATGCTTTAGAGATGTAACAACTGTCTCAACGAATCTATGGTACATGACCAACTTCATGAAATGTTAAAGGGAAGAGATTTCATGTTGCCATCCATCCATTAATCCATTTTCTTTTGCGCTTAATGTCTTTCAGGGTCACTGGGGTCTGTTGCTGCCTATCTGTTGTGTAATTTTAGAACTGTATCCATATTTGTGCACAGTTCTCAAATATCTCATTGTCAGCATTGTCTCAATAAACATTTCAGCACATTTAGGTACTGTTTTTCATTCTGCCGGCTCTATGGGAGCTACCAAGCTGACATTGACTTCTCAATTTCACTCTATGAAGTAAACAAGATTCATCATTTAGCATGTGACTAAAAACAAGACGTATGTAAAGGTGACCCCATGGACAATTTGAATCTTGAAAAGCTAAACTTGGTGCAGTGACCCAGGTGGATGTGAAAGGATGAGTTTAGTGAAGGGTATTATTTAATGTAAAAGAGGCATGCCACTTTTAACCACTGTGCCATTTTTCTCTTTACTTTTTTCTCATTTTGAACCAACAACCTTCTTACTGAAAGGCCACAGTAATACCCACCACCTACCATGCCGCCCTATTTTTTATGTCATTATGGTACTATTGACTTTTGTGTCATTGTTTACTAAAGAGAATGAGAACAATTACTGCTTTTCATTCATCGTAAATCATTATTTCTTTAATTCCCTACAAAGATAGCTTGCAAACAGTTATAACAAAGACCCCAAAACCGAGCAAAATACAATAATGAGGGAAATTAAACTAGCTTATCTGCATCTTTTGATTATCAACATAAACTAAACACTTCTTCTAATACTTTCAATACATCAGGTTCAGGTTGTTTGTTTCAGTAAAATCCATAATACGCCCGCCATATGCAGTGGAAAATGATCTTTAGTATTCATTTTAGCAAAACACAAGAAATGTCATCACGTGAAATATAATACCATGTGAATGAGCGATTCAAATTAACTTTTCTTTTTAACATCTGTGTTCATTGAAAAACACTGCGAGTGATATGAATGAGTTGAAGAGTCTGGCATTGGGTGGGGGAGCAATTGCATGATAAATGAAATGCCAAGAAAAAAACATTCACTAGGAAGAGTAGTTCCTCATGGGTCACAATTTAAAATTTGTTATTTTTGAACAAATCATTGACGAGAACACATCACTACTTGCAATAGATTGCTTAGTCAAATGTTAATAGACACCAACCGTTTCAAGAAGCTCAAAACAGAGATATCGCAGTGATGTCACTTTCCTATGGCCCATACCCCCTTCACTCAGAAGGGCTTTTCAGACTGCGCTTAACCATGAGTTATCAGTAGAGATGCAACAATATAATGTGGTACAATATTTAGCAATAAATAATTGTGACCATACGTATCGTGGAACTACTGGGAGATATCGTCTAGGAGCTGAGGTGTATTTGTTTCTTGGTGTGATTTTGATTCTAGTACCTTCTGAAACTTCTATACCTTGTCTTCTGGTTTTATGTAATTTTTACTAGAGGACAATTATACTTTACTCCCATTTTAAACAAGAAAGATTATAAAATTCTCTCTCTCCATCACTTCCAGTTAAAAGGATGACTTAATACAAACTTTAACTGCCCCCTAGTGGATGAATGATATCAAACGCTGTCAAACAAACTAAACTGAACTCTAGCCATCTTAGCTTTGTGGTCTCAAAACCTTTTTAATAAATGTTTTTTCGATACTTGGTTAAAAATAGTGTAGTTTGTATCATATCGTATCATAGACAAAATATTGAGGTATATATTGTATTGTGAGCAGAGTGTATCATTTTACCCCTAGTGGTCAGCATTCTAAATCCCTGGGAAAGGTATGTTCACACCTGTAATTTGGAAGCGGTGTTAGCACCGGATTTTACCCAGGGTTCTGAAACCCTGCTTCGGACCAGAGTCAGCACCACAATTGTGTTTAGCGTTAACCCCAGGTTTAGTATAAACATTCTGAAACATGATTACAAATAACGTCTAGGTTACTTGTAGACAATCGCCCACCCCAATCCCCACTGTTGGGCCACTGGGGCACAAAAGAGGGCGCTTGTGCTCGTACTCTCTGGCCTTGTATGTTCGTGCTGAGGGGCTCACTGGGGAAAATGCATATAAATGTTTATTTCTGAGTTGCCAGCATGCCCGCCTCATAACCTAGGGGACACAAACTGAATTGCATGGCCCTGCTGGTGAGGCTGGCCAATCTGCTACAAGATTGGGGTAAGTCAAAGGGTAAACTGGCATTGGGTTTTGGTCTAGAAATGCCAATGGCCCCCTAGGCAGGGACACAGGAACTTGTACCTGAGACAGAGTCTTTGTCGATTTTATACATAATATGTCTCTGGAAATGACTGAAAGGGAACTCAGGATTCATTTTAACCAATGTTTAGGATTCGCCAGGTTTAACAATTTAAAGCGTAAAAAGCCCTAAAGTAGCAAAACAAGTGATAAAACGAATATTATGTTAATTTCATGTTTACTCGACTTTGAGCCCCATGCTTTTACATGTGCCCAGCACTAAACAAGCATTTTCAGAATAATTTATATGAGCTTTTGCTTTATTTGGCTGTGGGGTGAAGCAAAAGACAAGTAAACAGAGCCACGACACAATTGAAACATTTTCAAAAGACGAGAAAAGATACTAGAGATCTCCTGTTTCTCACTAAATAGAAGAGCTTTAGCCAAGCAAATTTCTGAGCTGTCTGTAAAGCAACTTTCTGTGCGGCTCCAAGTGAGTTCATATCTGGTTCGACAGGGATTTTTTACATCGTACAGAAATATTGTTTTAAAACTGAACATCAATGAATGATTAAAAAAAGAATTCTGAAAATACTGCAAGATAATTGTGGCCTTGATTTTAAGCAACATAGTTGATGTTTATGGCTTGCTATAAGTATGAACCACATCGTTGTTTTATTTTGTTAATTTTTGCACAATTGGTTTATTGATTCTGGGTGAATTTTTTTGGAATTTGAGTGAAAAATGTATCCTGTCACAAAATGTCCATAAAACACCTATGTAACTGGCACTTAGATGAGCAGAGACAGATCAGCAAGAATATGTTGGTTACAGAATTATCAAAAATGCATTTGAGCAATAAAATGTAATCAATAATTTCATTTTTCACAGATAATGGTTAAACCTCTTCAGATTTCCTTAGAAAAACAAATGCTTAACATTGATGCCAACTCAGCTTTCTTCAGACTGGACTCAGCTGCTGTGATTTATAATTATATGGTTGCAGGAGGCTTATGAGAAAGGGACATTCAGGGTTGCTCTTGAGTGTGAGGCATTTCCACATGTATTATTCAGTAGCCTGGCACAGGAACATTTTCAAGACCCTGACAGAGCTAAGCAGCACAGTTGTACCTTACTCAAAGCTCATCGGAAACAATGCATTTCACATTGAGATGAGACAAATACAAGCTGTATTCAAAACACACTTTCATTTGAATAACAGCAAACATTTTGTTATTAACATATTGTTATTAAGAAAATTATAGAAAATAATTTTATTTAACATATATGAGGGAGATGGTTATTTGAATCAATAATTTTAAGATGTTGGCTAAACTAGATTCTAGCTATTCAATGTGAATTCTTCTTCATAAATGAGATGATTTGAGAATTCATTTTGATAACATTTCAACCCAGCTTTCAGAGTGCAACGCTTAATAGTTGAAACAAAAACAATAATTTTAGGAATTGAGCTGGGTAGCACTGTGGCCTTCCAGTTAGAAGGTTGCCGGTTCGAGGCTCACCACTGACCTTCCTGGAAGGAGTTTGCATGTTCTCACTATGCTTGAGTGGGTTTCCCCCCCAATCCCAAAAACATGCATGAGGTTAATTGAATAATCTAAATTCCCCTTAGGAGTGAATGTGTGTGTGTTGCCCTGTGATGGACTGGCGACGTGTCCAGGGTGTACCCCCTCCTCTCGCCCAATGTGCACTGGCAGACCCCTGTGACCCCAAAACGGGCTGGAAAATGAATGAAAAGGAATTGAGCTTAAAACTGAGATTTTTGAGCAAATGATCCATCCATTTTACCAACAATCAGCCTCTCCGTAGGAATTAGCACTTCAAATGTTTGAACCAAAAGGCCAGCTTCTGCTGTCTCTTGTGACAGAAGTGAATTTTTTGTCATTGTTGTTTATGTAACTCAGTCAGCACATTTCATACACAGTGGAAAGTGGATAAATAACACATGCCCCAAAAGCCATGGGGAAAGCAATGCTGTGTAGCAGTTTGTCTAATACAGAATACAAGCACAAAAAAAACTTGAATAAACCCACGGAAAACCTGGTAATCAAACTCTTGTGATCAGCTAATAATCTCTCTATCCACTTTGGTTATTTTGGTTCAATAAAACCTTTAAAATGTGCATAATTAAGAGTTAAATATTCATAATTTTGCACTAATATGTGCAACCTGTTCTACTGTCAGCAGTATACGTCTACAATACACATATGAATTCTGAGCGGCTCTTGGCTTCATTTCAGTTTTGCCCATAACCATTTTCAGGCATTATTTTGTGTCTCACGCACTCAAAAAGGAAATCTTCCTTGCAAAACAATTTAAGATGAGTCAGAATAGATGCGGAGAATTTGTGCATGGCAGTTTCCAGATCTGGATAAAGTTTTGAGCTTCCAACACATAAATATGTTTCATTATGAACATCTCATTCTCAAGTGAAGAATCCTCCGAGGGAAAGCCGGAACTGACAAAAGTGGTATTCAAACATTCTAATGTAAGTTGTTTTGGATAAAAGCGTTGTCCTGTATTTGACTCCATCCATCAAGCTTCCCTGTCCCTGCTGAAGAGAAGGAGCCCCACAGCTTAATGCCCGCCACCACAATGTTTGGCACTGGGGATGGCTTGATCAGATTGATTCCACTATGCGTGATATTTTGCATTTTAGCCAAAAGTTTCAGTTTTGATCTCATCTGACCAGAGCACATTCTCCTTTTGGACAGATTTTGCACTTGAGCTGCAGACAGTTCATCCAGCCACCACTGGCCTTTTGGCTGCATCTCTGGAAATTTCTCTTCTTTTTCATCCTTTAGTTTAGGTGGATGACCATGTCTGAGTATGTTCACATCCTCTTTCCATTTGTGGACAATAGACTGAACAGTGTTCCTCGAGATATTTAAAGCTTGGGAAATAGCCGAACACTGCTTAAATTGTTCAAAATGTTATCCCTGACCTGGCTGCCGTGTTCTTTGTACTTCGTGTTAGTGTTTGCCCCCAAATTTTCTCTTAACATACCGCAGAGGCTGTCTTAGAACAGCTGTACTGAGATTAAATAACACACAAGTGAACTCCAATATTTCATCGGTCAGCAATCATCAGGCAACATTTGAAGGTAATGAGATGCGATTAGAATACTTTCAAACATTTCTCTTTTCATTTTTTATTAGTAGCAAAAAATTAATTGTTTATACTTTTCTTTCTACTTCACAATTGTATGCTTTATGGGGTTGTCAGTTTGCATGTGCTCCCCGTGCTTGCGTGGCTTTCCTCCAGGTACTCCGGTGAAAATCCCAAAAACATGTGTGAGTGTGTGTTGCCCTGCGATGGACTGGCGACCTATCCAGGGTTTACCCCCTGCCTCTTGCCCAATGTGTGCTACTGGCAGACCCCGAAAATGAATAAGTGGGTTGGAAAATGGATGGATGGATGCTTTATGCCTTTCTACAAAATATGTTTATGGCTGTGGTCATAATGTGAAAAATGTTAATGTTCAAGGCGGGTGAATACTGTAGCAATATGAACTTTCCCACAGCAATATTTCACTATCTTTTGTCTGAAGACGAGGACTCATTAAGGGCTGTATTAATTTTCTGTCAAACTCCCCTTTTCACCCAAACAACAGTCAAGCGTCACATGGTAATTACAGGAAATTAACTTTGCACTCTAATGCACTGATGAGCTCAAGGACAGTATTTAAACAAAATCAGCAAAGCTTCTTTCACAAATAATTCAGATAATGAAGATGGCCTCAGAGGGTCAAGAGATGAAGGCACTATAAAGTTTATTTTTGTGGCAATTTCATATTGATATGTGCACATCACTGAGGATCTCTCCTGGTCGAACGACATCACTGCACTGGTCAGAAAATCTCAGCAGCGTCTCTACTTCCTCCTCAAACTGAAAAGAGCAAGAGTACCAGCCCCCATCATGCACACCTTCTATAGAGGCACCATCGAGAGCCTCCTGACAAGCTCCATCACTGTGTGGTTTGGAGCCTGCAATGCGTCCTGCGTAAAAGCCCTCCAACGCATACTGAGAGGATAGCTGAGAGGATCATTGGTGCCCCTCTCCCCTCCCTCCAGGACATCTACAGCACCGTCTCACCAAGAAAGCCCTCTGTATAGCAGCTGATCCCTCCCACCCTATGCACAGCTTCTTTAGCCTGCTGCCATCAGGGAGGAGACTGCGGAGTCTCCAGGCTGGGACCAGCAGGCTGAAGGACAGCTCCGTCCACCAGGCTGTCAGGAAGCTAAACTCTTTCTAAATTCATATTCCTGTGAAATTATTATGTACAGCGTCTACCTCAAATTCTCTTTTGCACAATATCCATATTTATACATCTTACACTTATATTCACATACATCATATGTACAGTTGTATATATTGTATTTGTTTTAAATTCCTAATTGTACTTTCTGTATTAATGTTGACTGTATGCACCTTGGGGTCTGAGAGAAATGTAATTTCGATTTTCTGTATGTCCTGTACATATTGCAAAATTGACAATAAAGGTGACTTGACTTGATATTTATTTGACAAAAAAAAAAAACAGAGAGAGACAGGAAGTGATGTAGGAGAGAGATTCAGCGGGGGTGGGAACCGTACATTGAGCATACATTTTACACAAGAGTAATCTGTGGAAAGGAAGCTCTTTGTATACACAGTACTGTGCACGTTTTAGGTGGATGTGAATCTGTATACAATTCTGCAAACAAAGAATGCTTTATTAATTAAAAAATAGTAATTTTTATAAATATACAAAATGCAAATGATCTAATTAAAATCCGCTGTCCTTTGCCTTCAAACAAGCACTAATTCTTGCCCACTTGTGCAAAGTCAGGACTTTGTAGTATATGATCTATAACAAACAGCTGCTTATGGTCAACAATGTCACATGTAGTTTGAAACCCAGTCATGAAATGAAAAAGCTGTGAAGGAGGTTGAGGAAACTGGGTGAGGAATAGCCAAACTCTACTACCAAAGTGAAAAAAACTGTTTTTTTTTTTTATCATGGCAAGATTGAGCACAGCAGTAAAACACGAGGTAATAATACAGCATCAACAAAGTCTCTCCCAGACAAATATTCAAAAACAGACTGGGGTTTCAAGCTCTTTTGAAAAAGCAAGAAAATCTTTGTAGCAGATGTAAGACATCAAGCTTATAACCCTTTTATATCAGAAGCTTTCCAGTACTGCAATAGAGGACCCAGGACCCTCTGGAAAAGTCTGGCCAGAGGTGGTCTTCATGGAACTCTGACATGAAAACAAAGCAAAATAACTGAAATATGCACAAAAATGGTCATACGGGAACTGTCTCCTGAAAATGATAGCAGGTGCTTTGGACTGATGAGTCAAAATCTGAAATATGTGGTTAAAGCAGAAGGAAGCTTGGTCGTTAAGGACTGGAGAGCATGAAAATAAGAGTCACTGAAGCATGGTGGACATTCCTTCAAAGTTTGGGACTGAATTTCTGCAGCTGGAAGAATTGATGTGTTTTGAAGGCAAAGGATCGTCACAGCAAGTATTGAATTGATTAAGATTTCCCTTGTCCTCATTCACTTTATCTTGTTCATAAATAGATTATTCACTCTTAAATTTTTCAATCCATTATTTACACCATTTTTCCACACTTCCACTTCCTTAAATGAAAGCTGTTTCATAGTCTGCATGATCATCTTTTGATAATATTTCAGGTTTCTCATCAGATATTTTCTTTTTTCTCTCTCCTACTTACACCATGTAAAACAGCTTGACTGACCTAAATGAATCCAGCTGCTTTCAAGTCTTGAACTTCCTTGCACAGCAGTTGCCACCCTGATCTTACAAGTCTGATGTTTAGATATTACATATTTGGGCTAGACAGATGTCCCCCTCTCTGAGTTGGTATCAACTATTTTGAAGGTCACCAAAATATTCCTGTCTTTATAACAACCTTTAGAGGCTTACTCTAAACTCACAGAGCATAAATCTTCAACCAGTAGTCGTTCAAGCAATAGTGAGTGCTAGGTTGATGTCTACCAAATCTCAATCAACGCTATGGTTGTATGTTTAGCTCTAACCAGTGTCCTTGAGGGAACTGTGAGGTTCTATTTGTTATGATTCCAAGAGAATCACAAATTAATTATTATTTAGAAGTGTTATATTTAATGTATTATAGTTTCAAATTCATTTTCTGATTGAATGAGCACTGACCCCACCAATCAGGGGAGTGGGCGGGCCTATAAAAACGGCCTGCTTTGCATTCATTCGCCCCTCTTGTCTCAGTCCTGTGCGGCCTTCTGTGATTCTGGTTATCAGTTCAGTGTTGCCACACCACTAGCACCAGTCCTTGTTCTTTTTGCCCGTCCTGTATGAGTTGTGATCCCGTAATCCTTCCGTACTGGTCTGTGTGATATCTCTCTCTCTCAAAGCAAAAGACACAATCGTGTGTTTACGAGCGAGTGTTTAAAAGTTGGTCCTTAGTGTTTACATTTACTTATGATTTAGATTTAGTTTATTTAGTTGATCTTTATTCAAGTCTATTGTTTATATTAGTGAGTGTTTTATTATTTAACGATCATTTGGTTTGATCAACGGGGCTATGTATGTTTGTTGTTAGTAGCACTGTAAATAAAGTAGCACTGTTTTTGTTTTGGAAATTTTGTCAGTTGTAACTTATCTAGAAATACCAGACCTTTTATTTATTTTACCATTTCTCACTGTGCGCTCCACGAGCTGATTCTTTAACACCAAAGTGGGTCGTAACACTGTTAAACCCTATTACATGGTTTTCTGCATCTTTATGCTCACTAAAGTTCAGTGATGTAAAGTGAATTCTACCAAGCAGTTTATTCACCATTTGATTGGCAACACTTCAAGTACTTTGATTAAATGTTAATTTGAACATTTTTCCAAATGCATTTAAATCAAAAAATTCATTCATTCATTTTCCAACCTGCTAATTCTCTTTTGGGGTCATGGTGGTCTGCTGGTGCCTATCTCCAGCGCACATTGGACGAGAGGTGGCGGTACACCCTAGCAGGGCAACATTCACTCACACTATTCACTCCTAAGGGGAATTTAGATTACCGGTATTCAATTAACCTAACCGCATGTTTTTGGGGATTGTGGGGGAAACTGGAGTACCAAGAGGAAACCCATGCAAGCACAGGGAGAACATGCAAACTCCTTACAGGAAGGTCACCGGCGAGCCTCGAACTGAAAGGTCACAGTGCTACCCACCGAGCCACCATGCCGCCCAAAGCTAAAATTGATTTATTTAAACATTTTTTTGCATAAAATGTCATGTCAATTTTTAATGAAAGTGCTATAATAAAACTGAGTGATTATCATGTTATTTTATGGAAACAACTATTTTAAAATAAACCTTCATCAACAAATGAATCAAAATGTATTGCCTAATTAGAAATGCATTATACAGATGAGTGGGTGAAAAATATGGATTAGGGTTAGGATTCGGGTGAACAATAAATCTACTGAATAGATTTGTTTCAGCTCAGTTCTGATTTCTAGTGGAAAATAAATTAATGTCATGCCAGATGCAAATCTATTCTGTTAAATTATTGTTGTGAGATATGTGTTTTTTTACAAAAGTAAAGTCCAGAACAAACCCCACCACAGCAGCAAGATAGTATAAAAGTCACAACGCTGCAAAAAATCCTGCTCTATGGTGGATGTTATTAAACTGTGACTGCATAGACAGCCTTAGCAAGAATCTTAATATCAATAGCTGAGGTATAGTTGAGATGTCGGAAAATGTTTATTTGTTCTGGTCGATTGTGCTGTAGAGTCATCCACTCACGTAACATTTTTATTACATTTCATTCTGTGCTGAAATATGAGAACCCTCTATAATTTCAAAAAAGATAATTTCTCTAAAATATAAAAAAGAACTATATAATTTCCTGTAGGCAATATGCCCCCATCCATCCAGACAAGCATGCATACATCCAGGCCTGCAGCTATGTACGTATGTATCCAGCCATCCTCCATCCATACAAGCTAGTATCCAGGCATACATCCATCCATTTCGTATCATGGGTAAGGTCACAGGCATATACTGAAGTCTAAAGGAGGGTACTGAAGAAAAAAATGAGGGAGGGGTTGTAATGGTATAATTGGCATGATATAACAATGCAATCAAAATGCCAAATTATAAAACTAACAAACCTTATACAACTGACCAAAAGGCCCAAAATAAAGGCCAGCAAAAAAGGCTTGCATTTTCCTTGTTTTGTCACAAATAATATAGTGTTAAAGAGCAGACAATTGACTGCATAAATATTGATGGGAAATAATGTTTTTTCTTAATAATACCTTGCGATTCTTTATTAAATAAAGTATTGCAAATGAACCCTGTACAAAATAAATTGTCCGCAAATGCCTGTTTAAAAAGCAGCAAAACCAAACCAACAGGTGGTTTAAAAAATGGTTATTCCGCATTGAGCTTGGAAAAACACAGGTGCCTCTGTTCAATGATCAAACAGGAAACACCTGCACGTAATCCTGTACATGCTGTAAGCTGTAATAGCAGAGTAAACAGCAAACCAGTCCTTGTTTCGTGAACGGCACGAATGTGCGATACACGTGTATTGAACCACAAATATGACGCCGATTGGCCCTTGACAGGTGAACTGCGAGTACCGCTCAAGTTCAGAAAGTTTAACTGCAGTGGATTTTCCCCACCGCTCTGACCATTCAGGAGCTTGCTGTAGTTGTGTGCAGTTCGGAGACCGTCTGGAATTAAAACAGTGATGGACTGTCATTAAAACTTTATGTGAACTGCCAGAGCTGTCTGATCATCTTCATGCTTTTAAAGTTATAAATAATAGTTTATTATAAATAATAATCGAAAGGAATAACTTGCTTGGAAGAAATATATATTCATATTTATATTCAAAACTAGGTTGAAATCTTTTAAGTGCTTTCATATTTTTATGGTACATAAAATATAATTTCATTGCTACAAACTGAATGCTTATTCCAAACATTTGTACATTTATTTTAATGATATTGTACTGTAAATACACCTACAATAAAGCTTTGCTATGTGTGATTGGACTGGTGTTGTGTAAAGAGAAAGAAGCTTTGAGACGTGGGTTTTATTTGGAGGTTGACTCCATTTATTCTTTGAAAACAGGAACATTTCATGAATCATGGAAATCCCAAGAGTTCGAAACAAGGCTGTAATGAAACCATCAGCTGGGCTCTAGAGAAACCCTTTAATATATTCGTCCAGTGCTTCCAGGCAGAGCAGGACCTCCAAAGAGACTCCTCTTCTCCTCACAAACTTCAGTAATGGACCTCCATTCATCAGAGAAGAGCACAGCCATGAACTCCACCAACCAGTTCCATGCTGCAGTCCCAGCATTCGAGACAATCTTGGAATCTCAAAAAATACCAGAAATGAAGCTGCTGATGATGATGAAGACCAGGTTAGTCTCCACCGTCAATCTGAAAGAGGGAGAGAAGACAAACATTTAAAAGCAGATTGCAGATCCACGATAGCAAATGTGTTTGTACTACACTGGTGTCTTCAACATCATCATTTCTGTTTAAATTCTCTAACCACATGCTTGATAAAACACTATAAATACTTGACCTGTATTTAGCATTTGTTCTGATATACACTTTAAGGTAAACATTTTGTGGTAATTCTAATGTTGCTGTGGAAAATATATAACCACAAGTACAACTATAAGTTATATTTTACTATAGTATATATAATATCTTACTATAATATATACTTGAAAATACTAGTATTAAAACAAAAATAATATTTACATTAAATGATTACAGTATCTTTATCATGTTGCTTATATTGTTAAAAACGAAACTTATTGATCTTTTTATTAAAGTCCCGTCCGTTCATAACACTAGCAGTATGTAGAGGTTATGTCATTATTTAAAAAGAATATATCATGAATACTGACCAGAGACAGACGCGCAGGCTTCCTGTTGGAGCTGACCGTGCAACAGGTTATCAACCTCGGATTGGATCAGTCGAAGCTCCCGCTGAATGCGACTGCCATCCAAACTGAAGCTTCTGTGGAAATGTTGGCAAACCACACCGAGCGGGGTGCATCTCTGGAGGATTTCAAGCTCCCAGCTACAGCACAGAACAAGTTTTTGATGTTTTGGAGCATTTCAAAGCTTAGTAATGCAGATGAAAACGTAAAAAAAAACCTGTCAGCCATTTTCCAAATCCCAGGCAGGGCCTGTAGCTCCTCCCACTGATCCAATTGAACACCTGAGTGCAATGCGTGAATTAAGCAGCTATTTCGTGCAAATCGAGTGATCAAGCTGAACATAGACGAATAGCATTTTTTTTGTCACTGCAAATAAATGTGAACGTAGCTTTATACTTTTTTTGTAAAAAATATACGTCTTTGTAAACTAATTAGTGATGCCAAGCACAGTGCGTCACGACAATAGCAGCATTTC
Organism: Danionella cerebrum; assembly: GCA_007224835.1. NCBI lineage: Eukaryota > Metazoa > Chordata > Actinopteri > Cypriniformes > Danionidae > Danionella > Danionella cerebrum. The sequence continues at coordinate 149,302 of SRMA01026580.1, forward strand.
CATGTACCTATTTTCATACAAATTTTTGAATATTGCATAAAAACCCTGGATGGATAAGCCAAAATGTGCATATAATATGAAAATGTGAAAATTATGCGCGTACATGAGTAGGATAAACTATCCAATAAGAATAAATGTGCATAAACTACGGTGGAAATGTTTAAGAGGGAAAAGGTTCACTGAGAGAGTTTCATGACACATCTCTTGTTCAGTAACTTTAAACAATTTTACAATTTTTCCATATTTTAATTAAGCAGATGAGAAGCCAGCCGGACAGACCAAATGCTCAGCAACTGCTTCTCCATTCTAAAGTCTGGTCTTCCAAGATTAATCAGCTGTCCGAGCTTAATCATTTTATGCTCAATCAACACATGAGTTTGACCAGGAAAGGTTAAGGAGTTTGTAATGTCCAAACCATAGGTTCTCCCACTAGCCATTTAAGAGAAAGTGTGTCTTCTAGCTGCTGAAGCTTGAAGAGGCCCCACACTCTAAATATGCTCTTATAGCATTAAAAATAGAGTTCTGTCCAAGTCCTTCAAGTCTTTGCAGAATTAAACTTGCTACTGGTTTCCAACCTACTTTTGAAGGTCCTTCTAAAACCTTTTTTAATAACTGTACGCAGAAAGTAGCAATTCTGAGAGAGAGAGAGAGAGAACCTGGGGAATCACTTCAAGAACTTAATGCCTACAGACTTGTTCTTTGCACTTAAAGAATTTAAAGAGCACTTTTGTAGGGATAGCATTCTATCCTTGACCAACAGAATTAGTCTAAAACTTTTTTTTTCTCCCCAAATAGAGATTAACTGACACATTACAGGAGGAGGTCTCATTATTGCACCTCTGACTGTGCTGCTGAGCTGAACTTTGAAATCTGGGCAAGCAGCCGCAGGATACCCCGGTGACATTCCAAGCATTTACACGTTACTCATATTACTCATTACAGTTTAATCAGAGTAAAGACTCCAGCATGGGGTCTATGGGGAAATGGCAGAGAAAAACATTCCCTGTCAAAATCACTGATCTCTTTAAATAATGAATAAATGGCACATTTAGCTCCTGAGGAAAAAAAAGCAATTGTACTGAAGTGATCACTTCTCTTTTGTCATCAGATTAAGACAATTCTTTTTTGTTCCCTCACCAAAAACCAGCATCGAGTTTTCTTCTTTCAAGTTTAAAGTCATTCGCAGAAATTTTGTGCTTCGAGATGCGATGAAAAATTCGAAATACGAACATTTACAAGGAGTTCTGCTGTATTTTCCTCTTGTTTGTATGACGACATACTATCTCCCAGTGCAAAAAGGGTCTGATACACTTCAAAACACTTCAACAACACAGCGAAACATTATGTATGCTGGTTCGAGGCTCGCTGGTGACCTTCCTGGAAGGAGTTTGCATGTTCTCCCTGTGCTTGCATGGGTTTCCTCCAGGTACTCCGGTTTCCCCCACAATCCCAAAAACATGCGTCAGGTTAATTGAATAATCTAAATTCCCCATAGATGTGAATGTGTGAGTGAATGTTGCTCTTGTGTTTGAAACCGTGTTAGTGTTAGTAATTTTGTGAAATATCTCGAGAAAGTTAACTTTCATACTTAGTGCCGTAATGTTTACTGCCATCCGTTCCTCCTCCTCCAACACATCGCTTCACTCAAGGTAAGGTTTCACATTTGTGTTTGTATTTTGCTCGTGTTTTATTTTGTATTATTATCATTTATTACATTAACAATGTGTAGATCTAAGGATTAAAGAAACGTTTCTTGATTTTTCTCTGTTTTTCTTTTTTTTCATCTACTTCTACTGTTGTTTCTGAGAGCTGTTGCACGGATTAGGCGTGTTAAACATGTTAAACTTGCTTTGAGATACGAATTGTTCGAGATTCGAACGTCACCCTGGAATGGATTAGTTTCATATCTCGGGGTACCACTGCACTGTGTGAATGGACAGCGAACCTTTGAAGGGAACAGCTGATCATCTATGGTCATGTGTGAAACTCACAGCACAGTTCTTGTTGAAGTGTGTCCTTGTCATCCAATCGAAGATGTTGCATAGTTGAAAAGAATCTTGGGACATTGACTTTTTGAAAGTTTTCTGACCAGCAGTCCACAGTGGCACCAACGGAACACATGACTGCTCTTACAAACAGAATTGAAATTATTGGCATCTACGTTCCTACCCTTACCTATGAGTTCTGAGTTTCTCAGGGTGGCAGGTCGCGCTGTTAGAGATAGGGTGAGGAGCTCAGTCACCCAGGAGGAGCTTGGAGTAGAGCTGCTCCTCCTCCACATCGACATTGAGAGAAGCGAGCTGACTGGATAAGCGGAAGAATATTTTTTTATTGCTGTTTCTCTCTTGCACTTGTCATTGTGCTTTTCAGGTAATTGGGTTTGTGCTCAGAAATGTGTGTATGTGTGCATGTGTGTATTACATATACTTTATATATTAATAAAGAATATGACTTAGTGTAATAAAGCTTCTTCCTAATATTTATTGGGACAATGTGCCCTTTTTATGAAAATGTGACATGGGATGTATTGAGTTTTTCTATGAGATTTACTTTCAGATTTTTGCCTGTTCACACAATGTCTGAAATTGACGCTTCAGTTATTGAATAGGAGACAAAATGTAAAAACTAAGCTTCTGAGGGTGGTCTTGCTAGTTTAGCAGCAAAGAATGATCACCTAGCAATCGATTTGATCTCCAAAGCCACAGTATTCTGATGGGGACCGTGTACTGGAGAATTTATTTTTCCCTTTGCTTAAGGAAGTTTTAAACAAGAAAAACTATTTCAAGACAAACTGTTCTCCCAAAAATGTGTTTAAACACTGGTACCACTAAGACCAGGAGTGCATGTGTGATACACACAAAGTGTATATAGAATTGTGTTGTTTTGTTTAAATGAGATGGGTTTAACAGTTATAAAAAATATGCATGTATATATGTAAATAAATAAGGCTATTTGCATTTTCATGGAAAGGGCTTTTATTTTGACACTCAACCCGGAGAATTTCACACGGTGAACTGCTCGTTCCCTCAGATCACCAGAGGAGCTGCAAAGGAGCAGACGGGACTCAGTGGTTTTGATTTAATTATGCTGTTTTACAGTAATCTGTCTGCTGGGTCTTCGGAGGCGGGGCTAGCAACACATGATGCCCCTCCAGCTCATTAACCTCATGTTCCCTTAATTGCTGAAATTCCTGTACTGTCCAGGCCCGGAGTACCCCATCCTGCCTCTGCAGTTGGCATGCTCATACATGAGCCAATGGCCATCCATCACATGACAGGACATGCAGTGAGACATGTGGTAATGCTCCATACAGTTGTAACAATCATCCATCATCTCGTACACCATGAAAGGCCCTCATTCTGCAGGGTCCATTGTACTGTCATGGAGAGAAGTCAGCCCCAGGATTTAAATCAAGTACACATTTCTACTTTTATAAATGGACCTTAGCTCAGCCAAGGAATCATACGGCAAGATCTGAAGCAGTTGTTCATTCCAAATATGGACATGTAGTCAGAATACTATCCTCTCCTGAAGAAATAGCCACTTCCCATGTAGTTGCATTGGTCATACATCATCCAGTGACAACGATTCATGTAAGAGGAAAAGTCCCCACAGTCGCCAAGTTCTCAATTTCACGTGTGATTCTTAAAGTTTGGCTATTTCAATTTGAGATGTAGTTGAATTTGAGATGTCCATCAGGGATGCGCCGGCGGATCCTCAGTGGTTTTACAAAGAAGAAACAAAAGACTATTTGACAGCTACAGCTCGTTCAAAATGCTGCGACTCACACTCTACCGTTCGGGCTCATTACAGGCTCTATTCCTTTGTCACTGAGTTTCTGTTGCAAAGGATAAGGTTGAAGCTCAAATGTTTATCCTTACCCGACTTGATTGACAAACAATCATCAGCTTATGCATATTAAACCATTGATAAAGATATAAATGGCAAAAAAAAATCTATTTGAGCTTCTGGATCATTCATTTTCCAACCCACTTATTGGACTCACGGGGATCTGCTGGTGCACATCTCCAGCACATATTGGGCGAGAGGCAGAGATACTCCCTGGATAGGTCGCCAGTTCTTTGCAGGCTTCTGGATCATTTTAAAAATATTTCATATAAAAACTAAAAGTGAAGCTTTTACTAAAAATAAAACAGAATACATACGAAAACTTTTGAAAAAGCCTAAGCTGTGTGCTGGCATGCTGTTTCATAAAATCCTGATTTAGTGAAAACATAAGGGTTTCAGACTGGATAAATCAGTCTGATAAATCACTTTTTTAATGGACCATTTGAAAAGACTTAAATGACATTAAAATGTCTTTACAGTTTGGGGCCTATTTAAAGTCCATCAATTTGAAGAAACACTCTCTCTTCAAATTTACGTTTACATTCCCAATTGAACTTGGATTCTTCCTTTCCTGGACTCAGTTGAGTGTAAGTTAAAAAGTATTCACATTAGGACAGCAACTGAGGCTGTGAGGATGGATTTTAAAGCAATAGCCCAAGTTTTGGGTTATAAATCAGTTTGTTTGGCAACACAATTTCTAAACAAATGGCAGAATATACTGAAACCTTGTGAATTCAGATTGTTTATAGATTTTCTGTACAAAATCTTATATGTGCCAAATATTTCTGTGTATGAATGTTGAAACCGTCCTTTTATTTATTTAGGTCCATCGTCTTTTATTGAGAATGCTGCTCCCCAATGTAACAAACTGTGTACAAAATCTGTATACTCTTTGTGTGTTTGCTTTTGAAACAAAAATATTTTAAATGAAAAAAAGACACTCCCTGGAGAGTTTTTTTAATTTAACAGAAATGCAAAATAAGAGCTATCCATATACAAACCACCATTGCCTAAAAAATCTATTTAGAGATTTAGAGTAGAAAAACTCACGTCATGGTAGAATTAATGCTTTCATTTGCGTCTTAAACTCAGAAGTAGATTCTCATTCAAGTAGATTTTTTTTAATCTAGAAACATTTTTCATTCTGTAAATGGTTTGACCTTTATTTCTGGTATTAGAGAAAATTTTCAACACATGCAATGAGACTTTCTTTTTGGAAATTTGTTTTGTTTAAAATATTTAAGAAAAAAAATTACAGGGGCATTTTAACATTTTGCGCTGGGACAGGCCAATAGAAAGAAGAAAAAAAGAACAGAACAGAAATTAGTAAATTTTGTTTATTTTCTCCAATATAGTGAAATATTAGTTTATTCCACAAATCCATCGATAGTTTGAAGATTATTATGGAAACCTGTTTTTTAAAAGCTCAGAGTTTCTCCATTGAAGGTCAATTAATCTTTTCAAAATTTTTGTGAAACTAATGTCAAATTCTTGCAAAAGAATGTTGTGATTCAATGTTGACTTCTTTGTAATAAATGTTTTGTCTTTCTCTATGTGTGTGTGAGTTTGTGTGTGTGTAAATCGAACTCTTCTATTATCGTCTCAGACAAGGTAAATGTGTATGTGTTTGGTCCATTAACAGCAGATGGTTTTCACTCAGATGGCTGCCCACTGATCAAACACTGTCTGATCACATCAGGGCAAAGTCACCTCCCTGCCCACACAGGAGACAGGGAAATGAACTGACCAAACTGTAGCTTTGGAAGTTAAATTATAGCAATATAGGTATCGATAAAAACTCCTATGGAGTTATGAAGAAACAAAAGACAAGAAAAGGCCAAAATATATAATTCATTTACAGTCAAAGAAGGAAAATCTTTATGAGAAGGAAAATTATGTTTTTGAAATTTGATTTATGTGTTCCCTGTTTCGTTGTGTGTTAATTGCTGCTGTTTCTCTCTCTCAGCCTGTGTGTATTACACTCTGTATGAGACCTATTAAGGCATCTGTCCATCTCCATGTTTTATGTTGTGTAATAGAGAAGGCTTTATAAAATTATTTTGTGCTCCTTCCGTTTGCTTACATGAAGATGTTTATGTTTGGACTCTGATCATTCCCTGCTCGAACTTCAAGCTTCCTTGTTCACACCTTCGGGGCTGTTTACATTTTTTAAGTTTAAGTGGGTGGGAGATGGGGGCCGTGTTCATGGGGTCACCCAGTGCTTCCGGTGGGGGCCTGTCTGGTTGTCGCTGGGCTGTATGGTTTCCCGCCGCGACATAAAAACTGTTAAAGCTGTCCTGCACAAACTGTAACAAACTGTATGGTACACATACTTCTTCACACTCATGAATCTTTCCCCCTCATTCACCCCCACCTCTTTCTTTTTTACACCCTGACGTAATTAATGCAACTGGTTCATGGGAAAAATAAATAAATAACTACATAAAATCACTGCTAACATCCAGAGGAGGGAATACCACAGCAGGTGCTCGCTCCCCTGGAGAAAACAAAACTGTCCAGCCCAGACGAAACACCTACTCCCCTATGTGGTGGCCCCTAAGCAGGACAGGACAAGGAAAAAAAAGAGTTCCGTTGTCTCATCGGAACTTCTCCTAGTCTTTTGCATGTTTGAGTCATTAGTTTGAGTCGTTTCACCCTCAAACTAATGGACAAGCCGAGTGAGCTACCCAGGACCTGGGTAAATTATTAAGATATCAGAGCACGCTCATAATTCCCTTCCGCCTTCTTCAAATGGGCCGTCACCATTTTTCTGTTCCTCCATTATTTGATGACCAAGATAAGGTTACTAATGCTCCCATTGTTTCCATGGTCTTTAAATTACACTTGACTTTATATTTTAGTGAAAGTGAACTGAAAGTGACTTTAGGACCAAGTATGGAGTGACCTATACAAGTAATTTGTGCTCTGCATTGAACCCATCTAAGTTCACACACACAGCAGTGAATAAACACACCGAAGCAGTGTGCAGCCATAGCTGCAGCGCTCGGGGAGCTGTGGGGAACTGGTGAACCTCCACAGTAATGGTTGACAAAGAGGGAGAGAGTTTCAACACTCATCCCACCTTCATCTCCCAGTGGAGTTGGGGATCGAACCGAATCCAGTCAATCACTTTGACTTGGTCATTTTAAAAGTAATGCAGTAATGGATAATTACTGCATTACTTTTAAAATGACCAAGTCAAAGTGATCTACCCACTACTTTTGGATCTGGTAGTTTGCAGACGGTCCCTAAGCGATTCCATGTCAGCGGGTTGCTCATAGACGGTAATGTGTTTCTACGAATGCCGAGGGAAACTTGTTGTGATAAAAAACGCTTTGTAGTTTGTCCGCTACATAACACAGATTAAAAATAGGTATTATTTGTTTACTAAGAACATTCTGGTCTCGAGCTATTGATCAGAGAAAACCGAATCCGTGAATCTGCAGCTAACCTTACTGAACTGTGACGGGATGGATGATCAGCTGGTATTGTTTCAATTTCACGCCGCGATCGACCAGTAGCACCTCCGCGATTGACCGGTCGATCACGATTGACATAATGAGCACCCCTGCACTACTGCACTAGGCCACTGACTTTTAGTAGCATAGCTACCCATTTGTCCTTCATAAATCTATGTAACATCCCTAGGTGATGGTTATAAGGGTGAGGACAGCTGATCAGAGATATGGGCTGCCTTTGGCGTCCCTGTGTTCCATATTGTCACCACTCAAGATCTTACCCCACTTACTATTTTTCCAAAAAGCACTTCTTCACGAAGAGCGCCCCTAAGGCTGGGGACTCAAGAGGAAGTTATTCTTTCAGGGTCAGGATGAAATCCAGGTTCTACAGCCTGTTCTTCATGATCCCCAAAAAATCTGGCAGGTTGAGACCAATCCTGGACCTGAGGCATCTGAACAGTTATTTTGTTAAGTTTCGGTTCAAGATGCTGACAGTGATCAGCATTCTACCGTGCTTCCATCTCGTGGATTGGTTCGCTACAATAGGGCCTGAAGTACACGTACTTCCAGGTAGCTGTTGTTCCGAAGCACAGATTTTTTTCTTAAGATCTGTTTAAAGGGCCAAGGCCTACCTGTACAGGATCCTGCCCTTCATTCTTGCTTTGTCCCCTCGCATCTTTTCAAAGGTCACAGGGGCACATCCTGGATTATCTCGACGATATTGGGCAAGGTGCTTTGGCACATTTTCTGACTGGGTCTGAAGGTCCACTGGAAGAAGAGCCGTCTCACCCCAGTGCCAGTAGAGCATGACACGGGGTTGGATTTTCACTCCTGTGCCATCCCACTCCCGGAGAAAAAAATCCCATCCCATCCCAATCCTCGACCAGTGTAAAAAATAAATCCTGTCCTATCCCACTCTTGTGGAATTGAATCCTGGTCCCATCCCACTTCCAATCAAAAGTACTCCCACTCCCATCCAGCTCCTGCCAGCTTACAAATACATGTGGTCTTTTGGAATGGATTCCAGTTTAGTAAAAAACAGGACATTCGTCAAACCATGTCCATCTTAGTTGAATGAACCGAAAACCAAGAAAATAGTGTTTGTATCATTTTTTTTAGCCATTTTTCTTTTTAAAGGAAATAAAACTTTCAAAATCAATCAATATTTGTTATTTTTATGTTATGCTCAGAACAGTGAGTAATAACAAAAAAAGTTTTTAAAAAAGTATTTTCATCAAGTTTCTCTTTATAAACAACTATAAATGTGCAGCAGCAAGATTTTTGAGAAATTAACCTCAACCTATTGTGCATCAACTCAAAAAGTTTTGTCTGAATAGAGCTTTCAGTCCAGATGTTTTTTTTTTAGTTATATTAATGTAATATTGTAGAGTTCCTATCCAGCTTAAGATAGAGCCCAACATTGCCACAGGTTTCCCCATTAGAAAAATCTCTATAAATATACCACATCAGATTAGATTTGTTCAAAAGAAACCCTTGTGTTTCTGAAAGAAAATTAGCAAAAGATAAAAATAAATGAATGAAGCATTATGTTGTTGAAATCAAGAGCCGTTTTAAAGCAATATTATATAATGTCAAAAATGAGACTATATTTTTAAAAACATTATTATTGTGAATAAACCCTGTTTATAAAAGCTTTTATTACATGAGACTGTGATTGAGACGGTGACACGCCGCCTGCTGTTGCTGTTTGTGTTTCACAAAACTCACAGGGGGCTCTCGATGATGGTATAAACATCTTCTTTAACTATTTACAAGTGTTTTGGCACTGACATCTAACACTTTAGTGTGGCAAAAACAGCAGAAGAATGCGAGAAAATAAGAAAGAAAAGACGCACTTACGCAAATGCAGAAGAAGAATCACGGACAGAACACAGTAAAAAAAAAAGTGGGTTAAAAAAAATCATTAAAAGCCACAGAATAAAACTGGGTTTTAAAAGTGTACAGTGAGGGGGCAGCTCTAACGCTCAGAGGGAGGTTGTCCCACAGCTGAGGAGCAGTGAAAGAGAAAGCCCTGTCCTCTCTGAGACGACCTGAGAGGGGGAATAGGTGTGAAAAAGCTCAGAGAGGTAAGGGAGGGGCAAGATCATTTAGCCATTTAAAAACACACAAAACAATTTTAAAATGAACTCAGGCAACCAGTGGAGGGATACAAGGATTGGGGTGATCTCAACAGCGTTCTGAACCAGCTGCAGACGAGAGAGCAAGGTCTGACTCACTCCAGAGAAAAGTCCATTACAGTAGTCCAGACGGGACGAGATGAACCCATGTTTCAAAGTTTCTAAATGTTGCCTGGAAAGAAATGATCTCACCTTAGCCAGTCGTCTTAAATGGTAAAAACAGGACTTTACTACAGATCTGATCTGTCCCTTTAAGTTAAAATCGCAGTCAATCTAAAAAATGGTAATAGTGGGTTCAAAATGTGTTTCCAGTGGACCCAGGTCAGCAGAAGTGGACTCACAAGGGCCACTTGGTCCAAACACTATCACCCCAGTTTTATTTTTATTAAAATGTAAAAAGTTCAGGGCCAAACAAGTTTTATGTCCTTCAAACAGCCCAGGAGTGCTTTAGCTGAGAAGCCATCATTCTTTTTAAAAGGTAGGTAAATCTGGCAATCAGCATAGCCGTGGAAGTCGATATTTTCTCTCAGAAGGACCGAGCCTAAAGGAAGAAACTAAAGGAAGAACAACAATGGCCCTAGAACTGAAAACTGAAGGGCCCCTACATTACAGGGGGGCACAGGATAACTCAGCATCTAAGATATAGCTGCAGTTATACTAGCATTGCTGGGCTTCCACCCTCTTCTCCAAGGTCATCATATGCTAGTCAGGATCCTACGGCCGAGGGGTGTTCTCCTTCTGGTCATGCGAGGATAGCTAATGCTGTAAGTGCTCTACAGATTGAAAGGGAATGTCCAATTGGATAACCCCTAGCTCCCCGAAGGATGGAACAGAGACGTATCCCTTATACTATGCCCTTGAAGTCACTGGTCAGAGGTGCCAAGAGGAAAGTTGGTTCAGCTCCTCGAAAAATCAGCAGAATGTACGTCAGGTTTACATACCCCGGCTGACTCCTAATCACCTACACCTGCAAATTAATCTGCTCACTCATGGAAGTTCGTTCCCACCAGTCGAATTCTCTACATGTGTCTTCATTCCCTTCTTCAGGGAATGGGAGGTTATGCAAGTAACCCAGACGTTATCAATGGATTTTTTAACAGAGAAAAATTGTTTTGTAATGATTTCCCTGATTGAATCATTCATTCATTTTCCAACCCCCTTATTCCCTTTTTGGGGTCACGGGGGTCTGCCATTGCGCACATTTGGTGAGAAGCTGGGATACACCCTGGACGGGTCGCCAGTCCATCTCAGGGCAACATTCACTCACACATTCACACCTAAGGGGAATTTTGATTTTTCAAGTAACCTGACCACATGTACCGGAGTACCCGGAGGAAACCCATGCAAGCACGGGGAGAACTCCTTCCAGGAAGGTCACTGGCGAGCCTCGAACCGACAACCTTCTAACTGAATCGACCATTCACTCACCAGTGATGGATTTGCTGATCCCTGAAGTTAAGGTGCTCAAAAAAATACAAGCAGTGAGCACCAGCTTCCAAGGCTGTGCTGCAGGTGTGATGTGCCTGAGGAATAGAACTCAAAATAAAGTCTAATCAGCCTCTTTGTTACACTTTGCTGCTCCCCAACATCCTATTTCACAGTTCAGTGAAATCAAGCCGCTGTGGCCCCAGCTTCAGCATGCAGGGCTCAAGAAGGATATTCCTAAATCTCATGTCTCCAGTTCACACATTTCTGGTTTCTGGCTGAGATTGCAGAATGCGATTTAATATGACTTATGTTAAGGCCTTGTGTTGAGATATTTTATGGAAAGTATACAATTCTACCAAAACAATGCAGAATACAACTGTCGCTGTTTGACATGTTTTGACAATAATTATATAAATCTCATGTATTGTCAACAACTGTGGCAAAACTTTAAAGTACCCACATTACATAACAAAAAAGAGTACAAATATTATTTTTGTAATTAAATAATGTAACTACACTTCATTACTGTACTTAATGAATGATTTATGAATGGATGCACTTTACTTTATTATTTATATTTTTATATATTTATATTATACTTTTGTTTTCCTTTATTTTCTATATAAAATGTGTAGTTTTATTTTTACTAAGGCTACTGCAACATTACATTATGAAAATAAACACAATTCACACAGCAAATAACTAAAATACCCACACTAATCAGATCCACTAGATATTACAATATCCACCTCCTTCAGTTCCTCATCATCTAAGCTGTGTCTCAATCCAGGTTCTGAGTCCTTCTGAGTGCGGATTTACAAATTACAATGCTGTGCAATCGCTTTCCCATATCGTCAAAATTCGAAGGGTCCTTCATTCAAATGGTCCTCTTTTAACATGATTTAGGAGGATGCATCATTACCTTTCTTTGCACTTTAAAAAAAAAAGAATCAACACAAAATAGCGAGAAAAAACCTTCAACCTTTGAAGTTGAACAGCACTTACAATGCCCTCCATAATTATTGGCACCCCTGATTAAGTTGTGTTAAAAGCAAAACTGTACAAAAATATAAATATAAGTGTACAAAGTTGATCACATTATCTAGGAACATTTAACTTGTAATTTATCGCTTCGAGCTTCCCTCAGGTATAAACATTTCTCTTATTCACTCTTCAACATGGAAAAGACAAATTGAGGCAGATGTGTGTCGACCTTCACAAGTCAGGCAATGGGTACCAGAAAATAGCCACCGCCTGCATCTGCCCATATCTTCTGTGAGAGGAATCATTGTTTTTAAAAAACTAGAACATTAGTAAAAAAGCCTGGACAAGGACTCAAGATTAAGAGGAAACAAGAGAGTAGGAATGAAAAAATAAATAAAAAAATTCTCCAAAGCTCACTGTTAAAAAACTGTGACAAATGATAGCATCTCGGGGTCACACAGTCTCCAAAACAACCATCAACAGGCTCTTTGGGAGGAAAAATGCAAGGAAAAAAACCTTCACAATCATAAACGTTTGGAGTTTGCTAAACGGTACTGGGGTTTCAACAAGGACTGTGTTCTCAGATTAGACCAAGATAGAGCTATTTGGCAACAAAAAGTAGGTATGGCAGAACACAAAGGATGAGTATGCAGAAAAGCACCTCATGCCCACTTTGAAGATTGGGGTAGGTTTGGTGATGCTGTTTCTCTTTCAGAAGCCATGGGAACCTTGGCATCATGCAGCATGGCATCTTGAATGCTTTGAAATACCAGGTCGTTTTAAAGCGAAAGTTGAAGGTGGTGCTAATAATTGAGACACCCATGATTTAATGTAAAAATTATTTCTTAACATGGGATATTTTTTTATAGAGATGTTCCAATACTATTTTTCCCCTCCCGATACTGATCCCGATACTTGGGCTCAGGGTATCGGCCGATACCGAGTGCCGATCCAATACCTGGGTGTGTATCTGTATATACAGCTGTAGATACTACTAGCCCTGTATTAATTGACATTTTATGCATTTTATAATTTAAAATAAATTATTTCATGCTGTGCTTCAGATATACTCAATATGGCAATGACAATAATCAATATGGACATGAAAAAAAATTAATAGACATACCCTTTCTTTGAAATGTGGATACAAGAGAGTGGCAACTGCATACAAGGGCTCTTCCTCGATGGTTGCGAATCGTTTCTTGATGGCCTCAAGAAGGGTGTTTTTCATTGTTTTTATACCAGTGTCCTCCTGGCTCTCCCGAGAAAGTAACTATTTTAGAACTGTAACTGAGGGGATCACTTCCGCTACAGACGAGGTGGAGGAGCTAATCTGTTTTTTATGACTTTTTTCATGTTGCTTGCGTTGTCACGCAAAATAACATGAACACGGGATTTAGAAATATTCCACTTCACAAGCATACCCTCGATTGATTCAGCTATGGACGCGTGCGAGCAGCGAAACTCGTTAGCCTGCAGCACTGCACTTTGAAGAGTAAAAGAGTTAAAATGTGTCACTGTGTTTACCCAGCGTGCTGTTAAACTCAGTAAATACCGCGGGATTCGAGTCGCAGCTCCAGATGTCAGTAGTGAAGCTGATAGTTTGCACGTCCTTTAGTTTACATGAAATGTGTTCACGCACTGTCTCATATAATTTAGGGAGCGCTGTTTCGGAGATATATTTGCGACCCGGCAAACTGTACCGGGGCTCCAAATGTTCAATTAAGCGGCGAAAGCCCACGTTTTCGACCACTGACAGTGGCTGCTCATCCAGTACAATAAACTCGATAATCCTGTCGGTTATCTTTATTGCTCGTTGGATGTCTTGTGTAAACTTTTCTCTTTGTTTGAATGAAGCTTCCGATGTTTGTTGCGTCTGGCGCGGCTTGTCCTTCTCCTTGGCTGCTTGTGGCAACACGACACAACTTCCTGTGTTTACATTCTGACCAGCGCCAGCAAAGAAGAATTGATTTCCGCTTTGCAGCGATAAGCGAAGCTAGCGGGCATAACTAGGTTATGTTTATGAAAATGGTATCGGATCGGTACGTGGACTCAAATACTCGCCGATACCGATGCCAGATTTTTTTGTGGTATCGGCAGCATTTTCGATACTGGTATCGGAATCGGTACAACAATTTTTTAAACTAAAAAAATAAAATTATCACTTGAATTAAAGGTTGGAATTTGTGAACACAGCTGAAATTTTTTAAGCTAAAAAACACATTTTTACCAGGGTGCCAATAATAATTGAGGGCATTGTATGAGCCTCAAAATTTTTTGTTAGACAACGCTTTGGATCAAGTCGCTGTGGCTGTCGGTGTTGAAGTGCTTTGCGTGTTTTTATCTGATTACTTGTGGTAACTGGAATTTTTTTTAATTGCACGCTGTTGAAACAGCATCACAGTATTTACTTAGATCTATGCTTCTGGTTTCTCATAACTCGACTCTTCCACATTATTAAAGTTATGTTTAATCCAAGCGTGTCTCAAATGACCGGCAGAGTGACGCCAAACCACTGCGATCGCCCTCATATAGCTGGCTACAGAATGATTTCCAGCCAATACAAGTCTATGGTTTTGTAGCCAAACTTTAAAAATGATTTCACAGGAATTATGTTGTCGATATTGGTTTTGTGTGTCGAATATATGTCGAAATATATGTCGAAATTTATCTGTACACTGAACAAATTTTATTGAATCCACCATGAGTGCTTGAAGGAGACAAGTTCTCATGTACAAACTCCACTTCATTCTTTGTCAGGGATTCCCAACAGGCAGCTGTGACTAGGCTAATGGCAGAAATCACTGCTCGCACACGTGCATTGACACTTACTTATTCACACTCTCGTTCAGTATTCATTACAAAGAAAACCGTGTCTTCCATCATGGAGGTGTCCTTGATGGTTTCATTCTCAGAAAACAACAGCAATCAGAAGTAATGAATCTTTCATCACTACTGATTGAAATGGCATCCCTGGATGGTGCAGTGATGAGAATAAGAAATAATATGATGAGTCGTCAAGCTCCTAACTCTTTCCATGGTTCCACTGTCTCGTATCTTTCTCCTTCATCCATTTCAACATTATCTGAATGGTATGAAGCATTACGAATTTGCCTCCATCACATAAAAATGTTTACATTAAAATTTATCATAACATTAATGACAAAATGTGACAATGTACTAGTTAGTCTCGGTCTTGTCACGGTCTCGACTCTCTGTGGTCTTGGTATCATCTTGGTCTTTGCTGTCTCTAGTCTCTGTCTTGTCTCTGTCGCAAAGGTGTCCTGGTATTTTTAATCCTAGAACAAAAAAATGTCCCTCTCTTCAAATAAACTCAGTCAGGAGCATATTTTCTCAAAACAAGCAGCAGCTTTATTATTCTTTATTTTCTCACTGTGAGCGCTCTTAACTTCACCTTCATGGAGTAATAAGAAAATATATGTAAAAGTTCCATGAAGAAGAAACATTCAGCTGTGTGCAAATCTTGCCAAACTACTTTATTGGAGACTTCTGGAACAACCGTTCACCCGGCATCTGGAGAGAAAGCTCCTCGAGAGCTATGCAAACCTCTAGATTTAGATTTTCACTGGATTTAACTGTTAATTCTCAAACAATGAGGTGAAAACGTCCTAATCTGACAATGCCATGTGACGTGAATGGGTTATAATAAAAATACTGTAATGTTTGCAGTAGGAATTACAAATTGTACAGAGGGTTCTATTTTTTTTAACTTACATTACCTCTCCAACACATGAACCCTGTTTAACTACAGAATGAAACGAACACTGCCATACTAATAAATCATTTAACTTATGTTAATATCTATCTTAATATGGACGTCTTTCTGGCACATACAAAGTAACATAGGTGTTGATAATATTTCAAGTATTTAATTGAGGGATTGTTGCTTGATAAATAAAATAACAAAAAAAAAAAACAATTACAGCAACCTCTATTGTTTGAAATAAAGAAAAGTCTTTGTTTTTGCTCTCGGCTTGGCATGCCTGGGTACTCTCTGGTCTCGGCTGAGTCTTGGTCTTGACTACAGAACTACAATTTACACATCTCAAAACAATAGAATAACTTTAGCTTAAGTTAAGCTGCTGCATCTCATCTGTCACCAAGCTCTAAAATATTATTCTATAATTTTATCATTCAGATGAAACATCAATTTTAGCAAACCATTTTATTGGTTTCTATGTGGGGTTTTTTTGTGTGTACATTGTTTAATGTTATTATAGCAATGGATAAAGAATGAATATTAAACACCCCGTGTGAGAGAGAGAGAGCTTAGCACATTGGGCGAGAGGGGGCGGGGGTACACCTTGGACAGGTTGCCAGTCACCACAGGGCAACATTCCCTCACACTATTCACACCTAAGAGGAATTAAAATTTTTATTTTGGGATTGTGTGGGAAATCGGAGTACCCAGAGGAAACCCATGCAAGCACAGGGAGAACATGGAAAGTCTTTCCAGGAAGGTCAACTGCGAGCCTCGAACCGACAATCTTCTAACTGGAAGACAGACAGACAGACAGACAGACAGACAGACAGCCTTTATTTGTCACATACACTGTTACATGTAGCGAGATGAGACCCCTCTAGCCACAGACATAGACAAGGTGGGGACAGGCCATTAAGTAAAATAGCTTAAAAAAAGAGCCTTTCCACATTGTCCTTCAAAAAAGAGCACTGTGGAGCAGGTTAAAAAAAGCCATTTGCAATCAAGCACATTGACAAATACAGGAAAAGAACATCGCAGGATGAAGTAGGGGTTGGGGAAGTGGTGTAGCCGCTGCACTAATGACCTGTCAGATTACAATTGCTACACACTGCCCCCTGATATGAGTAGCAGAACTTTAAAATCTAATCTGAATGTAACTGGTAGCCAGTGTAGTGAGCAGAGTACTACTGGTGAGCTGATTTCATCGTCGCTCTGACATCATGTAACATAACTGTAGGCATAACATCAACTGACATAAGGATAATTGGTTTCTTCTCGTGGTTTGACCCAGTGGGAGCATGTACAGGTTAAGTGGGA
>SRMA01026581.1:0-69619 GCA_007224835.1 Danionella cerebrum
AGCTGTGAAGACGCAGTGCTCAAGATGTTCTTCACCAAAACGCATTTCCCTAAATTGAGGGAGATTTATCGGTTTGTTCTGCTGCAATACGAGGGTCTATCAGAAGCTTGTCCTTGGTGATGGATAATTTGAGAGAAGTTAAGTATTTAGAACAGGAACTACTGGCCCATTGTTTTATTTCTACAATACACCAAGATCCGACCAACTGCAGCCTGTAGCGCGTTATTCCAGTCACATCGGGGAGTGCAGCCACCTGGGACGAACCACTCTATGCCCGTGGCTCAAGCACGTATGTCTCTGACTCCTTCACTCGTTTTCCTGACACATGGTGTAATTGATGTCATCGTGTTTATAAACCTAGATCTCAAGGAAAACGGAACAGTGGCCGAGTTCTCGTTCCTGGAGAGCAGATGTTTTCTGTGATCTTGATTCTCGATGACTTCGATAGAGGAACAATGGAGATGTGAATTTCTGACTCCAGAATAATCTTCCTCGATGTCTTCCTAGATAGACTAGAAGGTCATGAGCTGAGCAGATCAGCAGGGAGAGGAATTAGCCGGGTGCCGGTGGATTCGCTCAGCTCTTGGGGACCTGATAACTTCCACTGAGCTGTTTGCTAAGAGGATAAAACATGCTAATCCACGTCAAAAGACATATCATGTGAATTACATCCCAAACAGATTACTGCTCACAGATTAGGGCGAAAGCTAGGAACCTTGTCGTGTTCTTGCTTGCAGGGATCAGGGCGAACAGACGAGGGTGTGAGTCACCAGGAATTAAACTTGACTGAGTGAAATCTTCACAGGGGGGAAACTAATCATTAATCTGAAGGCAATTGTGCTTTTAAAGAGGACCTTCATTCCATTCTCAATTCCACAACGTGCTGCGACTCACATCTGCATTAACTCGACAACGATGATATGCTTCTGTAGCAGCGGCGATCGGCTAGTGATGCATGAACAGCCCCCCCCCCTCACACACACACACACACACGCGCACACACACACCATGAGAAGGATTCAGGAGGAGAACAGAGACACACTAACCGTCTCTCACCTCGACTCTTCCAGTGTGTTCAGAAGAGAGGAGACAGATGAAGGGCAAGGTGACAGACAGGTGTGTGCCGTGTGATGTCTGCGCTGAGGCCAGGTGCACGTCCTGGCACTGAAACACGTGCCCATCTACAATTCCACCATCCCAACCACACAGGAGTTTCGATGTGATGGACATTTTCAAAACTGGTAATGGCGAAAACTCTGAGAAGCTCAGGCAGAGAGAACGCATGCTACAGGTCCTCAAGGGCTTTAGATTCACACCTGGGTCTCACTCACTGGCATTCTGGCACTGCAGGAAACAGGTGTGTCCGTGTGCGCGCGTGCGTGTGTGTGTGTGCGTACTGAGCAGATGGCAAGTGCAATAACTGACAAACCCAGAGAGGGAACTAAAAGCACCTAATAATTATCCCTGAGTTTTCTGCCACAAACCCGTCAATTAGAATCGCGGCAATGTCTTGCCAACACCCGGAGAGAGTCGGCCTCAGAATAATAGATTTAAACGACAACATTTTCTTAACAAATGTAAAACTCAGTGCCTGGAATCTTAATTCATTATAAAATATTCTTTCCCATCCTCTTCTCTGGGTCCTGGCGACTCAATCTCCAGGGGGCAATCAGAGATGGAACTGCTGGCGCTGACGGATGAAACACTAAGTTACTGCCGGAACAATAAGTGCTCTAACAGGAGGCTCCCGAGAGGTTCTGCATCTCACTTTCATTCTGGTTTGGCTGCCTCTAAACTTCGCTCGTGCTTGTCAAATTTGTTT
Organism: Danionella cerebrum; assembly: GCA_007224835.1. Taxonomy (NCBI): domain Eukaryota; kingdom Metazoa; phylum Chordata; class Actinopteri; order Cypriniformes; family Danionidae; genus Danionella; species Danionella cerebrum. The sequence goes on from SRMA01026581.1 coordinate 1,823, forward strand.
GTACGGTCACTTGACATTTAGGAGGTGGTGTCGAGGACTTGTGATGTGTATACCACGGAAAGAACGAATCACTGTGGCCTCGAGGCAACCCCTACCTTTTGGATATAGCACCAGCAGATCCTGGTGGTCCTAACTGGGATCATGGTGGGGTGAATGTTTGGATTAAAGAACCTTAACGATCACCTGATGTTCTAAATATCTTGTAAGAAATAAATCCCTAACCGGTAAATCTCACGTTCTTCAGATTGGATCAGAAATGCTAGTGTACAGAGAGTGAGCAAATCCATCTTTAAAATGCCCTAAATAAAAATAAATCTAAATGGTCACAACTGCTACATTAAATATGGCAAAACAAAGAGATCTTAGCCAACAAGTGCTGGATGAACCTGGAGGTGGTGGCCTTCAGAAGGTCTGCATTCAGGTTTGAACTGTGATTGGTGAAAACACAGAGCTGCAGCAGGAGAAGTGAATGCATGTGAGGCCATCCACACGGAGAGCGGCTCAGCATGGTGGCTCAGTGGTTAGGGAGCGTTCCGAGTGGAGTTTGTGTGCGTCCTCTTCAAGTTTTACACCAATTAAAAAGTGAAACGATCCCTTTGACAAGAGCAAAGCTATTGCTGACGACTTGTGGGTGTGTCCAGCAAGGCTTTATGCAAATAAGTGTGACATTCAATCCGAGTCGATCACATGATTCTGCAGCTCATTGGTTGCTAAGCAACATGTGGGAAGACCCACTAGCGTCTGATTCGTAAGGCACCCTGTGAAAGAGAGGACGAGGTGGAGAAAGAAAAACTGCAGATGAACCACAGAAAAGCACTCATACGTCGAAAAGTCACATATAGATATGAACATAACAGATGAGCATCGTGCCAAACCCTGGAGTCTGAAGCTACTGTACACTACCCTCAGAAACCCCGGCCCCGGTGCAGCGGCTGCAAACGGAAACACCGCCTTGGAGCATTTGTGAAGGTGTAGCTACCAAACCTCAAGATCCATGGAGCCACATCTGCCATAAAAAGTTTATAGCAAATCCTCGATTTCTAGCAACAAACTCCAAATATCGGTGGCCGTAGAGTCACATGACTGGTCAGTGATGGATAGAGAAGTTTCTGACAGAACAGAACCGGCAGACGACTTCCTCCAGTAACAGAGCAGCGATCGACACATGTGCAACTTAAAACATAAAAAGAAAGAAAAAATCCCCTTCTTCATGAGCGGGACATGTCCTCTGTGAGAGAATTGAGTGAGTCTTAGACAAGTCACTCCTTGAGTCTGATCTGCAAGAAAAGCTTCCCAGCAGCTAATCAAGCCCCGGCCTGTTCCGTCTGTCCGCCGGGGAGCCTCGCCTTTGTCACCCCCTGAATAGACGTTACATATCCTCCCCTTCTCTTTCCTGGCTCCGGCCGAGCTCTCAGGACCCGTTCTATTCACATGCTAATGCAGCCAGTCTTGATCCCTTCATCACAGTCCAGCCCCAAACTCACGAACAAGGAGCCGCATCCGGGAACTCTTCGCTCGTGCTTACTTCATTCTTTCCCTCCACAGCTCCCTTACCCTTCACTTCCACCATGAACCGATGAGTGGAAAAGTTTCCCTCTCTCTCTCTCTCCTTCTCTCGACAGCGGCTCTCCGCATCAATTAAGTGGAGGATTTGATTTGTTTCTGTTGAGGATTTGATTTGTTTCTGTTGACGAGCTCTGTTCATTTCTGCTCTCGCCTCATTAAGCTCTAACCGCCAATTAATGTCCTTTGTTCTCAGTAATGGCTGCCTCCCAAAAAAAGGACTTGTGCGCAGACACACACACACACACGCGCACACACACACACACACAACAATAGGGAAAGGGTATCAGCAGTGCAGCTCTCCAGACGGGAAGAGCTGATTAATTGGAACTCGGCTCGAGAGCAGTTAGACAGGATCTCCAGCATCTCTCATTAGCTCCTCTACAAACTCCAGAAGCACTCAGACATCACTCTGCCTTTCAGGACGTGAGGTCACCATCTCCCATGGCAACAGTCGGACGGTCCAAAAACGCCCTAATTGGAAAGATCTAAATCACGCCAGCACAACTGTACCAGCCTGCAGCAGTGTTGTGTGTTTTGTCGGGGAGAATGGCTTGGCGCAACTTTGGGGCTGCACAAAAGCTGAAGATGGTGGTTCCTCAGAGTGTCCCTGAGAGAGCGTGGAAAGATGAGCGCTGGAGAGAGATGCTTTCCTGCAGGAGATGCTTTTACAGCACGATATGATTATGTTGTGATGGCGTTTTAAAAGAGCTCCATCTGAAAGCTTTCTGACCCTCACATCTTCTACATGACCTTCATCAGACCCACTTCTGAAGCTTTCTATCAGTCAGGGCGAGGGCGAGATGGATGCGAGTCTCTATTTCCCCGAGCGTTTTGTGGAGCTCAGAATGAAAGCTTTGAGGTCTGAGTGCTACCTGAAGGGCTCTGAATAAGTTTTTTCATCTCAAAAACAACAGGAAATATAAAGATGCGCTTCGACTGAAGAAAGAAAGAGCGTTCCACCTCAGAAACATGCCAAATGAAATTAACTCGTTAACTATAGTGGCCAGAAAGAGGATTCACGTTTAAAAACGTCATCAAAGGTAAAAAGATAACGACACGAAACGGTACGAGGAACTTATGGTCTGTGGTAAAGTAACTGGTTTCAATGGTTTCATTGTTGCGTCACATGTTTGCTCGTCATTTGAGTGGTTTCTTCCCTTCTTCCCAGTCGTCCCCAAGGGACGGATCCTGGTTGATCCTCTCATCAGTCCCCGGAGTTCAGGTATTTCTGGTTATAGCCTTGAAAATGTTTGTAGCATATACGGTAAGTTGTGGTTACGGAGGCGCTGGGAAAGCCTTGAGGGTTTTTACTCTCTCAAACACTATATAACGGCTCGAAACGTGACAATATTCATAATGTCAGTTTTAAAATACACAGAGCTAGTGAAAGCGCCAGACATGAGCAAACGGTTCCCGGTTTGAGGTTCAAGAAGCTGATGAACAGCAGCAGGAAAACGTTTCATTCACAAAGCTTCCACTTCCTGTTCCACACAGCAATCTTTCCACAGAAAACTGTTGCACCAGTAAACCCAGTAAGATTTCAAAGAGAACAAAGTTCTGCGAGAACACGTGTATGTGGAGGAACATGGAGAGAAAGAAAAAGGCATGTGGAGAAAAGGGATTTCGCAAACTCTGAATTATGGAGGAGATGAAATCACTACAAACCATTTCCTTTATTGAACTTCACAGATCTTCTAAAGAGAGCTTCTCTAAAGCACAAGGCTCTGCAGACAGGAAGTGCCACAGCAAGAACCTTCAGAGGCAGTCGAGTCGATGGAGTAGTGCGTTTGGTCCACCACCAAAGGAGATTCGAAGTATGTTTTCTAAGCAAATAAACTTATAAAACACCTTTGTGTCTGAGTTAAAATCATCTCATCGTGTGGAGAATTTGCCAAAGTCTCTCAGATAAAAGATGGAGAAGCTAAAAGCTAAAGCTTCTCCAGATCCTCCATCCCCTGCTCTGCTCAGTGGATTACACTCATCAGATGAGACAGACAATATGCCCAGCATGCTGTGACAGAGACCCCCCCCCCCCCCCCCAGCCAACCCGCAGCTTGGCACAAGTTTCCTGCCCAGACCACTGCAGCTTCGTGCTCCACATCTCTTTGTGCTAAATCAACGCGCAGGAAATAGCGTTCACGCACAGCTAGCAACAGCAGCAAACCATGGATCCATCACACAGCTTTGAGTCCAGCTAACAGAGATGCCACCCCAACGGACCCCGAGGGGTTAGTGTGCCGGTGGGGGCTAAGTGCCCCTGGTACAGCAACAAGAGGAAGGCTCCGAGGTTTAGAGCCTGTTTTAATCGGAGCGTTTTCTTTTAGAGCTATGTTCATGACCGGGCACGACGCGCCAGAGCCCTGATAAAATCAAAAGGCAGTTTCTGACGCCCTAAGGATGCGTCCGGGGCCCGGTCAGGCAGCTTTCCACAGTCTCTGGCCATCACACGAGGAACATCACCATCTAAACCTCTGGGTCTGTGTGAGTCAACCCATCGTGAGATGTGTGGAGGCCGGCGAGGGTCAGGGAACATCGGTGGGAGAGGACCGGTCTCCTCAGAGATATACAAGAAGCATCTCAAGGTATGAGTAAGAACCAGGCACATCTCCTCTCACGCTCCCCACCACCATCTTCTCGCTAATTATTTTCATTTTTTATTTAGAGTCCCAGCAGTCAGCCTCGCATTCCTCAAGAGCAGAAGCACTGGTGCTCCATCGCCTCCACCATTCATCAATCAGCATAGAGGCTTCACCCAGGCCCAGGTCTTCATGAACTGAAAATAATAAAGAGAAGATGCTCATCAACAAAAAAACCCATACCTTTTAACGTTTAACAGCGGTTCAGAGACGACCATCACGACTGCACCAGTAACCACAGGAACTCGTTAGCGGCAAGAGCTCATTTCAGCGCCGCAGCTTCATCTGATTGAGGAGATCTTCATAATCAGCGTAAATTAAAAGTCCTTTAGATTTAAATGTAGCCTTTCCAATGTCTTAATTACTTATTTGTCCCAATTATTTGCTTTACTGAGCCCATTAATGACCCTTTCACCTCGGAATTAAGCAGCAGCAGCTGTAATCACAGCAGTGTGAAGCCCTCTTCATTAGAGCGCGCACACGCACGCGGGAACGATGTCAGGGGGAGCTCTCGCAACAAAAGGCAGCATCACAGGCGCTGCAGCAGAGCAAGAGCCCCACAGTGCGAGACGATCTCCGGCCGTCACACGCTCCCACTCCACACAGAACCCCATCTCCCGATGCGTCGCTGCATGTGTCATTTATGTGCAAATAAAATATTTCTCACCTTCACAGCACGGAGCAAATCCCTCATATCTGCTCTGAAACACTTCCAACATCTATGCTCCGCATGCTCTGCCAAAACAGGAAATTAACCATTAAAACCACCGCAGACAAACCATCATCACTGCCATCCATCACCGTGATGAAGAAAGAACAAACTACACGAGCAGAAATCCTGAATCCCTGGGAGCGATGATGGCTTACGCTCTGTTTCAGTTTAAGAAGCAAAGGGAGGAAGATTGACAGATCGCTAGAAATCAAAAGCAAATGAGAAAGAAAGGTGAAGCCTTCTCTGCCGCCCCCAGAACAGTCGTACATGAACACAGCAGACAGCTAGACGCACGAAACAAAGATACGAATTCTACCTTGAGCTGTTATTGGTTGTGTGGATAAGAAACTTCAGTACATCGTATAGAAGAGAAACGCAGTGATATTTGTTTGTGGCGGGGGCAGAGAAAAGGCTTGCACCGTGGCACCATCTGCAGCAAGCTCATCATGCTGTAGGTGTTTGGAGCTGCTCTGTGGGTTGTCCGTGACTGTTCTCACCATCCTGCGTCTCTGATAGCCCAAGATTTTTCTTGCTCTGCCCTTCGGGCCGCTCGCCCCAGGCTGGATTCCGATATCTTGGGTTCAGGTATGAAGGGACTGGTGCATGAGATTGACAGCCGGACTGCCGAAGGGCTTGTTTTATTATCGCCAATGTTCGAAGGTCTTCCATGTCGAAGGAGCAGAATCAAAAAGCTGTTCTCTGTCGATGAATCGAATCATTCTATGCCCCTACTCTGTGTATGGTGAGGAGACAGGGGTAATGACCGCAGTAATATTCGGGAATTCAAACACCACCCGTCTTGGAGAAAACAGTAAACTCTCTGCCCGGCTGACCAGGAGTCTACAAGATCTCCACGCCACAGATTCCAGAGCGAAGTCACTAGCTCATCCCCTGAAAGATCCGAGGCCAGAGCGGAGAGGGCACTTGTGTGCAGGCCTGATGAAAGCTCTTCACTCGAGACAAGAGACTGGAAGATTGGATCAAATCACTGGTCGCTCCGCTCTCATGAAGAAGCCTCTTCTCTCCTCTCCTCTTCAGCAGTGGAAAGCTCTTTAATCTCCACCTCTTCAGCGGCTGCCTTATTACAAGAAGAACCAGGAAGAAACAAAAAGAAAATGGAGAAAATAAAAACACACCTCATCTCCGAACAGCTTTTTCACATCAGAATAGAGCGAGAGCCTGCAGAAAAATCAGCACGCTGGGACCTGGAGAACACAGACCTCTTCTTCATGCTCCGAAGAACACGTCTGAGAAGATCAGACAGGGGCTCCCAACCAAGAGAGAGCTGAGGAAGAGAAAGTCGACCAAAAGAGAAGACGCATCACTACAAGGCATTTATTTAGTGATGGCACGGTTTTGAGCTTTAGACGAGCTTACGTTTATATTCCCGAAAGAGCAGGATGTTGTCGTATCGAACGGACCGCATCAATAACGAAACGATGGCATCCACTGAAAGCAGGTCTAGAGTCAGTGACTCATCCATCGAAGGGAGAACTCTTTACACAACAGCTAATTCTACAAAGCCCTCCATTAAGCTTCTGTAGCACCGTAATGCAGTGCTCTTTTTACTGATGTTTAAAGAAAGAAATCATTTCCGGAACGATCCGGTTCTCAAGAAAAAAGATAGCATTTGATTAGAGAAGGTGTGTTCTTCCAGCGCAGGGGAGGAAACGGGGAGAAGAGACCGTTCAGCTCGAATCAAGAACTCGTTTGAGGAGGACTGCTGCATCCGTTCAAAATGATCCTGAAATGTGCTGCTGACGCCCCTCCGCCAGCGTAGAGAGGCTCTCGCATCGACAGTGCAGAGCAAACGTCCCCTAAAAAGAGAACCAGAGCGTCGTTATTACTAGTTTCAGCCAAACGCACTAGACTTTCCAGAACTACGAGCCTTGCAGCCACAGTTCATCCAAAGTTGATCCCAAATCACATTTTGTTCGGAGCACAAATATTGAGATTTTTTAACAAATGATCTGATATTTTTCCAGTCATCAGCACAATTTCCAGAAATGAACACTGCACGTTTCTAAAAGGTTTTTTAGAACCCTTCTGAGGCATCACTTTGGATCAGTCGAGCCTGTTTGAAGCGGAGAAAAGACAGATCTGAAATCAGACGTTCGGATAAACCAAATAGAAATCCCCACCGTGCCAAGAACACCTTTCTGATCCAAAATTCCCGGAAGGTGAAAAGCGGCGCTGTATGATCTGTGGTGGTTCAAATCTATGGTCAACAGAGAAGTGACGCCTCCAAACATGCCTCAACTCTTGCTTTCAGAGAGAGAGAGAGAGAGAGAGAGAGCATACAGAGACATCACCCGGGACACTTTTACAAAACGGTTTATTGAATTATTCACATCTGTACATGATCAGTGCTGACACGGTTTGCTACATACTTTGGTGTGAAGTCGAGAGGAAGTGAAAGGCAGCAGGAAGTTCAAAGTTCGAGTTCCCAACAGTTCGTTCTGCTTTGACCCGATGCAGCACAGGCCGTGTCCCACGTTTAACACGATCCCCGTCGAAATCCAAAGTGATCTCGTCCATCAGGCGTGTTTCACTCGGCGATTCCACCAAAGTCGAGTGCAGGCAATGCGTAGCTTCATTCGAAAGCTGGCTCACCTTGTAGAGAGGCAAGTCACGGTTACTCGTGTTCCGAAGGCATGTCCCTCGTCCCCTACAGCAGAAGGGTGCCGTCCATCACCGGGCGGCAGTCAGCTATACTTGGGTCACTTATGGGACCAATTGGCAAGTTCCTCAATGCGGTCCGCACCAGTGAGACTCATCCACAGTCGTACAGTTAGAGAGCCATTCTCAGAGATTAATATCACTTCCGATATAGAAAACAGCGGATCTGGATTCCACGGATACCTCAGGAACCGTTTTCCCACAAGAACCATTCAGCCCAGAGCGTCTCCTAATCTACATTCGTCAAGCATCGAGGACAACGAAACCCATCACAAGTTTTTCAGGACATGGAAATATATAGATATATAATTATATATATTTATAAAACATCTTTATTACTCCATATATACATTTTTCAACAAACTGTGCAGGGGGCTAAGATCGAAGCACTGCTTCAGATCACATCACAGGTTGCGGAGGAGGGAGGGGGGCACTTTTGGAGGAGTAGGGGCGCACACACACACACACACATGAGTGACCGAAAGCTAAAAGCAAACGTTATTCACTACATTAGTGCCGTCTGTAGAGGACCGTCGCACTGCTGTAAAGCATCCGGGGGTGGAGGTGGGGGGGGGGGGGTGAACAAAGAACACCCAGAGGACCAGTCCTTCCTAACGAGGATCCGATCGGCAAGAGGAGCTTGGAATCGCTCAGAGAGAGCTTCTCAGTAGATGACTTCATACACAGTGGCTTTCTTGTCTCCGGAGCCCGTCACAATGTACTTATCATCAGCAGAGATGTCACAGCTCAGGACAGAGGACGACTCCTTCGACTGCGGGTGGAGGAGAACAAGAGGAAACCATCAGCCGATGACAAAATGCCTTCCACACGAACTACGTTACTTTAACATGCTTTCAAACCGCGAGGATCGGCGGGTTCTTATAGAAAAAGCAGAACCTCGGATGATTTACTTTTCAACACAATATCGCCGACATCTAGAAACGAACCGTAGAGCCTGACGGCCGTCTGTGTGTTGCTTTTATATGACGTACCTGGAAAATGCTGGCGCCGTAGGGAGTCCTCCAAGCGTTCAAGAGATTGTCCTTCCCAGTGCTCACGAACCATTTACCTTTAGGAAACGGAGAAAACACACGAATGGGAACAAAGTCAAGGTGGTTTTGAATGATTTGGAAGCAACGCTCTTCACACGCCCACTTTAATGTGGAGGTGCCAGCTCTGAGGACGACAGCGGAGTCTTACCACAGTAGGCAAATTTCAGCGAGAGGACACAGCTCTCGTGCAGGTGCAGCTGGTACTTGTCTGGCTTCGTGTGATGAAGCACCTCCACATTACTGCTCTCCATGCCCACTGCCAGCCACTCGCCTGTCGGGCAATAACCTAGAGAAAAGATCTGAAGCAGAGCACAGAGCGGAGCGTTCAGCTGGCGTAAAAACCAACCGTGGCCTTCCTAAAAGAACCAGTTGTTTTCACTGTTACATGCACATGTTCTGGTTCCGCTGAAGCTTTTATTATGAAGTTCACCTGTGAAGTGAAGTCATGCTGCTGAAGCTGCCGGCCCTCCCTCAGGTCCCAGGAGCGTACGGTATTATCCAGCCCCCCTGTCCACAGCTTAGTGCCGTCATGGGAAATATCGATACAGCTCGCGCCGTCCGTGTGACCCTGGAACTGCCTATGGGAGCAGAGCGACAAGGATCTCTCAAAGCCTCTTCTCAGCAGACCTTTGTTCTTCACAGTAGCATTTTCCTACCGGACGAGCGTTTGGTTGTGCAGGTCCCACACGGCGATGTTGCCGTCGCTGCAGCACGAGAAGCAGACCTTGGCGTCGGGGCTGATGGCCAGAGCATAACAAGCTGGAGCAGAAGAGGTGAGCTCCGCTTTGATCCGTGGAGTCTGAGATGCTAAATCCCAAATGGTCAGGGTGCTGGCTTCCCCCCCCACGATCAGAGTCCGGCCGTCCGGCAACAGCTTGCAGGAGCGGATGTAGTTATCTCTATTCTGAGAGAAAGAGAGAGAGAACATACAGAATATAAGCTTCGAATATTTTCTTTTCCTCTCCCTGCATAATAAACCCAATCGAGGGACCAATGAGAAAAAGCAGGAGCTCAGCTTCCCGCCATGTTCTCCGGCTCAAAATCGGTGTTTATGAAGGTTAATCGCTGAATCGAGGCAGCCGATAAGAGGGCACAGAATGCCAAGCAGACAGGGGAAAGCTTTTAAGGGTTTTTAGTTGCAGCGGCAGGATGAAGCACATTTTCATATTAGCAGGAGAATTCTAGATCGGTTCCAGAGGGAGATCAATAACTCGGGGCTTTCAGACAAATTAAATCACTTTATAATGCCGGAGCAGCTCATCAAACACATGGCTTTCTGCACTACAGGGCAACACGAGAAGAACACCTTCATTTAGCAAGCCAAGATCAACATTAAAAGTTTTTAAAGTAATAAAAGTTAGGCTTCGTTTGCGTTTGCAGGAAACTTATTAGAGAGGGTCGGTTCTCACCAGGCAGTCGAGTTGTGAGACGGGGCTCTTGCTGCCAGGCTGACTGATGTCCCAGATCTTCACGCAGCCCTTGCCCCCCGTGTAGACGTGCCGCGTGGGGTTGCTGATGGTAACGGCACACACCACCTCTCCGTGACTCAGAGTGTTGATCTGACGTGCATGCCGGGGAATGCCTGGTCCAATCAGAGCATCGGGAGGGAAGGGTACGGGCTGCATTTGGCCATCTGCGCTGACGTGGAAAGAGTAGGCGCTGTTCGGGAATCAGAAGAAGAGATTCAAACAAAGAGCCGCTCGGCGACGTTACAGATGTTAAAATACTCAAACGATCAACATAAAATACAAGAACGCTCCGGGGGCACTTACGGTTTTCCTCCAGGTATAGAGGTCAGGCTCGCCGGCAGAACGGGAGCGCGCATGTGCGGATGAGGATCGAAACCAGCCTGAAAGCACACGGACAGAAAGACACACACGAGCATGAAACATGAGATTCTCCAGCATCAGCTCTTCGACTCGAGATCTGAATTATTCAAGCAAAGCTCGTTCGTGTTCGTGCATAATCTCTCCCCTCGAGCCTTTCTTGAAGATCTCAAGACAACAGTTTTACTTCCCACACCACCGGCGCAAACACAGCAACGCAGAGCAAAGATGGAACAGAACAGATAGATATTTTAATATTTAACTGGAAAGCAATCCTAGCGGGTGAGTTCATATCGCGAGAGCCAGAATAACAGCTCGCCGGCGAGCCACTAAACACTTCTTTCATGCAAATACAAACAAGTAATGGAATTTAAAAACAAATAAATTTCTTTTTTTTTTAATTCAGCATCCAACAGTAGAAGCGAAGAAAATGACAGATATCTTCATTATTTGCTGGAGAAAGGCTTGCAGACTGACCATCGGTGAGCGGCCATAGGCTGCAGCAGCTGCGGCGCTCATCTGAGGCGAGATGTGGAGGCCAGGGTAAACACCCGGGCTGGTCAACGCACCGTTCATTTCTGGGTGGTGCCCCATCATGGCGAAAGGAGCCCCATAAGGTGGTGCAATGGACAGAGGTGTGCGCAGAGCAGGTGCTGCTGGGAAATGGAAAATAAATAAGAAAGAGTAAATCACACGCTTCTCTAATCCCTATGCCACTCACCCAGAGCGTCCATGCCAGGGGGTTTCCCAGGTAAAGCCCTGAGCCCAGGGGTGTTGCTGGTTCCTGGGGTGGGAACGTCGTTGCGTGGGGTGGGGGTGTTTGACTTTAAACCAGGGGTGGAGGACTTGTCGTTCTGCAAGATGAAGTGGAGGTGGAATTAACAGAGCTAATGCTACGTCGCCCAAACGCTCAAATGCAGAAAGCTCGCTCGCACTAATCCAGTCAAACACCGACAGCTCATTATAGCCGAGGAGGATCAAGCGTAACTTCAGAACGAAACCTCATCCTCTCACTCATCTTTAATCACTCTTATCCCTTCCCCGCTTCCGCCGAGACAGGCTAAGACACTGAGATATGAGCCGCGGCTAGCAACCAAGCCTCTGTTTGTCTTGGCAGATGCCGTCGCTTCATGCTCTGGTAGAAATCATCATCATTTATGCTCCAGCCATAAAACCCCAGAGAGGAAGAGAGAAAGCCCCCAGAACTTACGTGTGGGTGGTCCTTCGCTTTAGAAGAGGGGGTGCTCCCAGAGGAGGCGACGGAGGCTGGGCTGTTTGGGGCATCCTTCTTCAGAGCCCTGGGCTTATCGAGACCGTTCTCAGGAGGCGAGTGAGACGGGCTGACCCTCGGTGTGGCTGGATCCTGCAGAGTGGGTCATTTTTTGGAGTCACTGGCGTTTGAAAGGAAAGTTACTTGAAACCACGCCGGCTTCTTCCCTCACCTCATTAGAGACATCCACGACCAGGTCATCGCTTTTATCCCCATCGCTGTCCTGTCGTATGTAAACAAGCGCCAGCGTAAGAGTCTCAGTGCACACGTAAGATTGTGCTTACGGCAGATGCTTTTACCCAAAGCGACGTACATTTTTCAACAAACAAATACAATGTTTGACGGTTCCTGAGCTGATAGAATTCAAAAAAATGAGAAAGTCGTTGATGCAGTGCGGTCTTTTCTCATCTCCCCATTGTGGGATTAATAAAGTGCGAGCGTAGAGATCTGAACGTTCATGACACCTGAAAACGTGTGTTTACCCCGCTGTAATCGTTAAATACACAACAATAAATCTCGTGAATATACTGCGTACATATCTGCTCATGGTGTCCTTCTCCTCCACTCTGCGTTTCTTGGAGTCCATGCTGTATTCAGAAGAAGCTCTGTGTTTGTCACTGGCTCTCAGGCTGTCGGATGGCGATACGGAATTATTCTGCCAGACAAAGAAAAGGATTAAACAAAAGATAAACACAAATCCTCATCGCTTGACATTTTCAAACACTGCTTGAAAACAGTAATCTCCCAACAAGGGTCCAGTAAATAATTCCGGGTCCTTTCTCTGGGTTTAATGCTTTTCACACAACTCTATAAAACTCAGGTTTACTTCTACTTTACACGACAGTCCATGCAAGAGAATTCTAGGCCACTTTCAGCTCCAGCTCATTAGAGGCAGACAGTCGTCGCTGCAGAGGAAAAGCCCAGCTCTCGGCAGCACAACACAAATATCAGAGGCGACATGGGGCCACCGGTGGCTTTGAGTGCGGCATGTGTGTAAACTCCCCTCTGGTACAAGGCAAACAGAGAAAAGCGAGGGGTTAAGCCCCAGGCACTGTTAGATCGCCCCATACTCCCTGGCATGGAATAAAGGAGAGAACGTGGGGCCTGCCAAACCCTGGCTCAATAAAGCCGAGCAGCCGGGACAGCTGAGCAAACTCTTCCTGAAGAGAGAGGCCTCAAAACCGAACACGCCGCACTTCAAACAATCTGGGCTAACTCTGCAACCCTGGGCAACCTGTGCCGAGCCTGACCCCCAGGGCAAACGAAAACCAGAGTGAACATCTCGAGATCCTCAGAACAACCTGAGCCCGGTTCCTTTGACCGAACCCGATTGTGCTCATCGAGGGTCTGCGTTCACGTTAAACGTCATGTTTCGCGCTGCACGGTGCCGCTGATAAAGAGAAACAAAGACATCACTTTGGTGCAGAAACGGTTTACACGAAAGAAGAGATGATGATGAAGGGAGCAGAAAGCAAGAGCAGCTGCAGCCAAATTGGCCAGAATGCACCGATACCAGCAGAGGCTGAGTGGCGCTCCCTGTGTGAGCACGGCTGGGCAGGTGGGCACCCGCTCAAGGCAAGAGAGCATTGCCCTGCCAAGCCATGATCTGAGTGCCAAGCTCACACACTCAGAGTGACTGAGTAATCTCCATTCGCCCAGAAAGAGGAGCGGGAAGACGGATAAAACAGAGGATGTGGCTGGGCCAAAGGAAGTGCTCTTCAAGCAGAAGGAACTCTGTGCTCTCCCGGAGGCCACACAAAGGAACCCCGGCGGCTTAAAAGCCACTCACAAACACTCGACAACAATCTCAGTGTTGCTTTTGTCAGCATTAAGCAGCCGCTTCTCTCCCCACCCCCTTCTTCTGCTAATCCAAAAGTAATAAATAAAGCTCGAGCGCGAGTGAGTGTGTGTGTGTGTGTGTGTGTGTGCCTCTCAGCTGTGGGTTTAATAGGCTGACCTTTTAAGACGGGCTTAACGTGACTCAATAAGCAAAGTCAGTGCGGTGCTATCAGATGACCCGTGACAACAGGATGTCGCGGCGGGCGGAGAGCAGGGTTAGCAGCCACTGCTGCACTAAGCACTAATCAGCAGCAGAGTCTGATTTCTGCAGGCACGACAGCACTCATTCACACTGCCCCCCACCCCCCACCCCCCGCGCACGCACACACACACACACACACACAGCTCTATTCCTGAGACAAACCCATCCTCATATCCAGTTTAAGAGGCAAAATGGGGGATTCGGAAGACTTTAAGTGGTTCTACGAAAACCACAAATAAACATGACGAGATACACACACACACACACACACGCACACACACACACACACGTAAACCCAAAGAAGTGGAGACGAAGAACGGGTGAAGGCAAGGATACGGAGAAACAAAGGAGAAGGCAACGAGATCTGGGCGGGCGAGTGAGGTTCATCGGAGCCAGGAGTTACATGAGAATGAGCGAGGACAAATCCTTTAAGATGGAAAGTCAAAGTCTTTTTTAATTGTGATGAAATTACAGCGCTGCTAATCCCTGGCCTGTGCTTTTGCGCATTTTTTACCTGGATTAAATGCAGGATTATACAGCAGGCTCCCGACTTTATTATTATTTTAAAAGGCTTAGCGTTCCGTAACTCTGTCTGCTCCGCTCAACGCATGATGTTACAGAGCCAATGGCTCTTCATTTAACATCAGGATTAGTTCGGCAAAACAAAGTTTTCCCACGAAAATATTTCCAGCATTAATCAACCAATTTTCAGTGAAACAACTTTAAAGAATTCAGAATCCTTCAGGCCTAGCATTTAATAATGCATCCATAATATTGAAGTCACAGGGACGCTGTCTGAAACGGTTCCCCACAACAGCAGCTTCACCGCATACACAATATAAAGCATCTCTGAACGTTTCCAAATAGGAAACAAGTGCTTTTTTAATTAACAATTGATGCATTCAAGCAGCATTGCTTGTGTTTTAATCAATCGTCAATATCTACGACAGTAATAAACGTTGAGGGGATTCAATTCATTTTTACATATTTATGCCTTCAGATGGTCAGATCCCAGTCAGAAATGTAGGTTCACCGTCAATGTTGCCTGCGAATAGATGGGCAACAAAGGAACCAGCCGCCCCCCCCCCCCAAACAACATAAAAATCACCACAATAAACATCTCGAAAAACACAGAACTCACCGTACTAGACTCCCGTTCTGTATCCATGTGAGAACAACGATGTTGAATGGAGGCAGGGAAAGAAAAACACCAAGTCAGCGTCCGAAGGTTCTTCCCCACGAGATGAAAATGCATTCGCTTCCATTTCTCTTACCTCTGTGCTCCAGGTCATGGTGGTTCTTCTCATCTTTAACTGGCAGGTGTGCCTGGCTGCCCAGAGCTCCCAGTGCCAGCAGGCCTGACCCTGAACCGGCAACTGGTGGGATGCCTGGAGGCTGTAGCCCCGAGGGGTGAGGAGGCAGCTGGACAGGGGGTCCGTGGCCCGCATGAGAAAGGTGTTGTGCCTGGAGCTGCTGCTGCTGCGAACACACACATTTAAACCGAGTGGGTCAGAGGGAAAAGGCATGGGGACTACTGGCACAGAATAAAGGTGGCTGCTTAACCTCTGCTTTAAAAAGGGGACCAGAGAGGAACGCTGGCCCCCCCAACGTCTTAATGACTGGCTGGAGTCCAGAACAATCTTCTCAAGGACCAGAGATCAGTGTGAACATCTCAATCGTTGCAGACATGTGTTCTGCTCGTTAGACACCACACGTCATTTCCCACCCAGAAAGTTTTACTAATGTATTACTTTAAACACACAAGAGAACACAATATTCATAAAACACCACACACGGCCTCACAAACATAATCTTAGTTTAAAAAAAAATAAAAGTTAAACTTCAGAAACAAAAATCACAGGCCCATGGTTAAAGCACAGCCAATCAAAACGCATCATTCTCTCGGTTTGTGTTAATAAGACGTGGTGTGAAAGCAGTGTTTTCAAAAGATGATGCGACTAGAGACTAAATGTGTTTCGTTGCATTTCTAAGATGAGAAACAACCAAAGCTCCATTACTCATGGCACTGCTCCATCAATCTTTTTTATGCAACACTAATTAGCAGCAATTGGTATTTAGACGCTGTCTGTTGTGACTGGACTACTGTCGGAAAACAGGGGCTATACTGCTGCGGCGCTGATGAAAAAACAATGCCTCATCTCTTGAGGATGAGAAAAATAAATGTTAGCTGGTGTGCTCAACACCAAATGTGAACAGAATCTTCCCGTGTGTTTGAACCGCTGCAAAGGAGATCTGTCTTTTAACGGCAGTCACCAATAAAACAGAGCACCTTCATAAGTACATCACATGGGGAGTGTTCAGTAACGGAGAGCGCTATGGAAACCCCATGAAACAGTAGGGGCTCTTTAAAACTGGGCTTGAACAATCAGCATTCCTTTTTATCACGAATCAAACTGATCAAGATGTGGTGATATTTGGTCAATTCTTAACCACTAGTTAGATTGGTTTGAATAGGCTCATGATCAACCATTGTCTTTTATGCATCAAAAAAAAGCTCTTAAATACGGGGCTTGTTAAATAAACTATAGTCAATTGGGAATTACAAAGAAAGAACCACTGCTTGGACACCAGTGACGACAGGAAGTACAATGCAGCACACTGGGACGCGTTAGGATCATAGGAAGTAGAGCTCTCATTGGTGTTCAGAAAGCAAACACAGCGATGCTCTTTAGCACTGACCATCAGAGCAGGGTAGACCGCATGAGCCTGCTGCCGGAGAGAAAGGAAACCAGCATGTCACAACGTACGCATAAAACATGAGATGTGCATGCATCAGACACACATACGGCATTATGAGAGATCTAGCAACGGCACTTCTGAAAACCCCAGCACGTAAGCAATGTAATCCAGATCACCGTATCGGGCCACGAAACACCACCAAAAGAAACATTTTCAGTGCTGGTGTTTAAGGGGATGACCCACCGTAGGCGCTGCCACTTTCAGCTACATTTAGATAATGAAGGCAAATGAAGAAGCTTTTGTTTTGAAATCTTTAAGCGGCATAATGCTGCTAACTATATTCATCTTCCATTGGTTCTTATTAAGTTAAACTTCTTAATGCTGTTCTTCATTCCTCTTGACCAAGTTAGAAACGAAGCAAGGAAATGTACTGAACAATTTGAAAAAGTTTCACATGTTAGCCCGTATGAATGTGGGGCATTGAAAAAGCCGAAGCCCTGGGCACACCAAGGAAATATGAAACACAGTTGAGCTCACATGAGTCAAACGAATCCCATTTCAGCCGAAACACGGTTCAGAGAGCCTTCAGAACTCTGTAAACGTTTCACTGGAAGAGTAAGCACTTTCTAATGGAACTGATGAGGTCACTAGTCTGGAACAGCCAAAATGAAGCACAGTGGACGTCGCCATTTCAACCACAAACGATACTTAATGAAAAACATGTAGCACGTAGCAAACTAAACGATGGCCTGTTCAGCCACCAGGGTATAATCTGGCTGGGGGATACAGTATTTTTTTTATACGGATCTGATATTGGCTGCAAACGTGCAAAAGCTCCTAGAACTGCACTCAAATCAGATCTTGGTGATGTAAGCAACTAGAGGAATCTGGTATGAAAATGAAAAATGTATGAGAAACTGTGCGCTAAGTCAACAGACCTATTGAAATAATGTTGTACACGCAACAAGTTCTGTAATATCCTCGTCGCTTCATGGTGTGATCGGTTTATCTGGCATCAACATCGCACTGGTTTAAATGGCCACCTCCAGTGAGTAAAGATGGCATTTGCATTTAAAAGAAAAGTGTTTTCCACCCACCCGAGAGAGCAGTCATTGGGAAGCAAACCAGGACATTTATTAAAATCTAAAAACAGCATCGCTACTTTCAAATGATACACAGTACACAAGCAGCAAGTAGACAATTTAGTGCCTATAAGCACCTAAAGCATGTCTATGCATTACTGTCTTCAAAGACAAAACAAGAACTAAGATTAAGATGAGTGTAATTAACCTCTTAAGCCCGAGAGTCCCCGGTACCGGGGACTTGCCCCCTTGTGCGTTACATTTTCAATCATAGCTCACTAACCCTGAGAATAACCCACACATATTAAATACTGTTGTGTTCAGCGGAAACTCCTCTAAAAACGTATCTAATTCAATTTCATATCCGTTAACCACAGCTCGAACGCCATGCAAATAAACAACAACATGTCCGGAGTATAATTCATGACCACGTTTTTGTTTATGTGCGATATGTATCCACAATATAAACGGAAACACCCAAACCATTACATTAAATGAAAGCTAACAACCAGCTGAATCCAGTGATATGCAACTCATTAACATTGCATGAAGTATTTCAGAGCAGGGAGCGAAAGTTCCACGAAAAAACGCCAGCGAAAACCAAGCAAGCATGTAAATCTTGTCTTACCTTTGCCGTTTTTTCAACAAAAAGTTATTTCCATAGCGATAAAAGTCCGTTTGTTGTTATGTCCGGTCGATAGCTTCGCGCAAACGCCATTTTGGATTTTTTCTGTTGCTCTGTGCTCGTCATTACGTCACCAAATATGGAATGACTCCCCGTGCGTAAGAGCACGTCTCTCCACGCTGCGCGTCGTGTGATTCGTCGGCGATCCCGTCAGTCTCAAAATGGTTGAGCTGATTGGTTTCCATAGAATCAGAGCTTTCCGTCGATATATAGATCTTCTGGATTGGACAGATGGTCGGGGGGGTAGGGACACGCAGAAGCTCGACGTCAAAGCGTTTGTGAGTGAAACGTTCCCAAAAGCGCAGCAAGATGGCGTAAATGAGCTTCTACCCCCCTTTTACAGCGTTTCTTTAGGAGTTTTTTTTGCTGAAATCATGTCCCATAAGCAAGAAAAGAATACTATGAACGTAGCTGAAGCTTTGGACAAGATTTTTTCCATATTTCAATTATTGTGCCAAATTGTGCCAAACTGTGCCAACATGGATTACGCCTGAACTTTGTTCAATCAAAACCTTTACAGAATATTAGTTTCTTGTAGTATGAACACCAAACTTGCTACAGATGTTCTTGACATGTAATGGTTACAATTGATTGTGTTTATTTGCTTCGTTATAAGTAAAATAAGGAGATATTGGAGGAAACATGTGTTTTTTTTTTAGGCGGAGTTCATTTTTTGGCCATTCCAACATCAATTACTCTTACCCAGTGTTCTTGACTGTCAAATTAACTCATCCACACCACTCCCCAAGAACCTATCTTCATTTTGATACCAAGATTTGCAGTTTAGGCCTTGTAAAAGCTGAGAAATGCCTTAAAAAGTAAAAGTATAGGATTTTCGGAAAATAGGCCTCAGGGCTTAAGAGGTTAAGGTAGAAACAACCCATTTGCCGCCAGTGAGTTCAATTTTAAATTATACAAAACAACAAAAACAAATCAATCTCTGCATCCCCAACAACTTAAAAGGTACGAACCATTCAAAACAATGTCAGTAAAGCCACACGTGTGGATCTCCTTTAACTCACTCAAACATTTGCCTTCACTCTCTCTCTCTCCTTTCTCTCTCTCTCTCCTTTCTCTCTCTCTCTCCTTTCTCTCTCTCTCTCTCCTTTCTCTCTCTCTCTCCTTTCTCTGGCAAACTCTGCTGGCTCCAGATTAACTGTGAATATTTAATGACCTCCTTCCCTTTCCCCATCAAGGCACGCAGACTGATCTCCTGCCATCTCACCAGCTAACAAATAAAAGCTTGTATTTCCCCGGGTGTATGTGCGTGTGCGCGTGCACGCACACACACACGATGGCACTGATTGGCCAGAACGTAAACTTACTGTATGCATCATTACGGTGTAAAAGAAAGAAGCACAGTTCGATCCCATAGCAAACAAACGGTCTCCTAAACAAAGCTTTCGTTAAGGCCTTCATTGAAACAAAACCATTTCGATGACAGGGGGTGCCAACCTTCACCATCACAATTCTTAACAGCCCACACGGTGACTGATGTGTGTTTATGTAGAAAAGCAGTTGAGGTAAAGCACTCAGCCCTCTGGCCAATAACAGGTGTTTATAGAGTCACATTTTTTATCTTTTTTCAACTTGTCCACACTAGAGCGAGCTATGTGGTGTGAAAAAGGACCAAAACAGACAGAAAAATGCTTCCTCTGGATCAAACATTGAGTGTACTTCTCAAAGGACAGCGATGCCATTTCATACAAGTGTTGCCCAAGCTTCTCAATGCTCTTTAACACGAGCTCTTAAAGTATTTAACACGGCTAATCACAGACAACCCTGACAGAATTAGATTCTCCCTTTGTGTGATCAAAACAAGAGCTTAACGGCACAAGCCCAGACGTGTCTCACTCTCCCGACAGAGAGAGCAGCACTAAACACACAAAACAAACACAACGACAAAACTGTAACGATGGCAGAGAGCAAACATAACTGTACAACTTAAAACAGGTAAAATCAGAGCACGTGGGCCGGGGCAAGTCTGCAACGGGAGACAGGCGGGACACCACCGCCCCTGATCTCCTCTCGGAACAGAAGAATAAGGAAATCCACAAATCACAGATTGCCACTTGAACCGTTTAAGAGCGGCTGAGGCGATACGTGTTGGATTGAAGGTTTTACAGGGGGATTATGACTAATGCATTACCTTTGCCCCAAACCTCACACAAGCAAATTATATCTTAACCTCGGAATTCCAAAACCCCACGAGTAGCAGAGGAGCCCAGCACGTGTGCAGATTTGCCCCTGACCCAGGTCAAATGAAGTAGAAAGAGGGGTATACACACGGTGAGAGGCAGACTGGGAAGTCCACGTACCCCGATGATGGCATTCAACTCGGTCATCGTCACTTGTTTGGCGCGTTCAACAGCCTGCGCCACCTGCTGTTGATGCTGGAGGAAACAGAAAGAGCCGGTGAATACAGAACATCTGCAGGCTGTGACTGAACTACTGAACAATACTACACGTGTATCAATGAATAACTAATCAAAATATTTACCTCTTGTGACAAAAAAGGCATGATTTGCGCAAGAATTGCATTTAGCCTTTTAGCAATCTCAGTCTGGAAAAAAAACAGAAACAACAGGGTTATGAAACGTCAAGTAAACACTCGGGATTGCACAACTCTTGGCCAGACGCACTCAGACAGCCTCTCTTTAGTTTCCGATCACTCTGTCGAGGTATAAACGACAACTCCTTGATAATAAAGCAAAATCTAGATTAAAACTCAGCTTGGTTAACAAGATCAAAAATGAAAAGAGAAAAAAAAAAACAAACTCTGCAGCTCCAGCAGCCACGGAAGCAGATCTGGGCAAAATTGGCACAAAGCCTGTGATGCCCATCTGGCCGAGAGAGGGAAAAAAAATGAAGGCAAGAGGAGGTGGTGGTGGTGGGGGGTGGTCATCTGGTCTCAACAACCCCCACACCCTCATTACCCCGACAGATTATTTCATTAAGATGCTGAAATATGCTAATGCTGATTTGGTGCTGGGAGATTAACGATGGCAATACTGAGCAATTACCATTTTCCCCATGCTCCCATTCCAAGAGCGTAGGAGGCGAGGATCTGGTGCCCTACAGCAATATTCAAAACGACTTTTATTGATATGAAGAGACGGACGGGGTAATCAGCCAACATGCTCTGGTTCTGCGGCATTACTCACGGCTACCTGGAGCCTCTAAGAGCTATATTTCATCAGGAGCTCCGCTGCCGCTTCAGGATGAAAAGCAGAGAAAGTGCTCGAGGGAGGGGGAGAGGAAGTACGGAGCGGTGAACAAATTGATTATAGGTTGGAGCAGATGGCCCAGCAGGTGAGGGAGGAGAAAAATGTCTTTCTTTCACTCCGAGCCACATTCCGTTCATTTTTTGGCAGGGTGACCTCAGCGCCTGTAGGGGGGGTGCTGACCCTGGCACTCTGATGGATTCACTCTCTTTAGGAGCGGGTGAGAGTGGATGTGTTGTGACCTGTGATGAACTGTCTCTAGGGAGCTGAACAAAGGACCTACCCCCCCCCCCCCCCAGAGCTCATCAGTGGAGCTTAGCTACATGAAGACAAACGCAGAAAACAATATTAATTTGATTGGCGCCGAACCAAGAAAAGAGACATCGGAACAGTGAAAATGCTGCTTGCTCTCATGCACAAGCCATACGGTAAGGCTCTTATCCCTGGCTCGCTGCATCAGCCCACCCCTCCTCCTGGCTTCCATTCCTGAATGCCACATTGGGGTTGCCGGAGCAACCAGCCCGCCCCTATCTCTCGCTCTGATCATTATGGAAATTGGAGCTCTGCTTGACCATAACAGGCAGTAAAATCATATTACGCGCACAGGGGCAGGTCATTAAATTGAATTTTCGGCCCGTCGATCAGATCAACTCAGCAAATTAATGCTGGATGAAAGGGGGCAGGGCGGAGGGGAGGAGTGCCATGGCTTTGTTCCACGGTTGGGGCGAAGTGCGTACGTTAAGAGAAGGCCTGTCGTTCTGAGCCAAAAAGTATCTTACGGCATCTCATCCTTAGAAAAGCGTGCTTCAATCAAACCCAGCAGCCTGTAGAAAACGATCTTTAAACCATCGAGTCTCGGGATTTACTTCTCAAGTCAACGATGAACTGGGTTTTTTTCCTCAGCTACTCTTACAACAAAATAAGCTGCAGCTTTTACATCAAACTAATGAGTTCTGCTTCAAGTATCTGCCTTTCATCTCACTGTTGATCTTTTACACTACCATTCAGGAGTAGGTCGGAACAGCAAAATGATCTTTGTTGCCTAGCTGCAACTTTAAGAAGACCCTGACGAGCCTGGCGTGTCTTGTGTAGAATACAGCAGTTTATTCCAATTCAAAGGCTCAGATTTATGTCCGAATCTAAAGTTTGCTGTGAGGTACAGGAATGGCTCTGGGGATTAAACAAAAGAAACAACAGAAAACAGACAAAACGGCCCTTCGGCAGGAAGAGGTTTTCTGCTCAACTTCACAATCCCAGCTACTCAGTGCCGTCGAGCAGTGTGTGAAGAGCTCTCACCCCCCCCCCCCCTTGTCAACAGCACACCACAAGCCATTTACCTGTTGCTGTGGGTACAGCTGAGAGCAGGGAGACACTGATGAGGATTAAATATGCTGCAAAACAACTGCTCACTGAAGGAGAGCCACTCACTGACAAATGAGAGCGCGCGCATACACACGCACACACACACACACACACACACGCACACACATCATTGCACTCTTTCCTCTGTGACTCACACAATTATAGAGGAGAGGGAGAGAAAGTGAGGAGCGAGTTTGTTCAGTTGAACTTACGTTTACATGCTCAGCGAAACATGAAAAAGCCACAAATACACATCCCAATGAAAGAGATGAAGCTGTCGAGTCAAATCAGACGTTCACAAATAAATGAAAGCACTCAGTGGCATTCACACACACACACACGCACGCACGCACACGCACGAGTTCATTCCGGCCCATCTGACACTGGCTTCTCCAAGCATTTGCTTCCCTTGGGCTGAAAGGCTGCATTGAGCCGCAGTGATCTGTACAGGGAGTCTCTCTGTCTCTCCCTCGCCTCGCCGCGTCAGCAACACCAAATCTGTTGCAATCATTTAGTGACGTTACCGTCTCTCTGTGCTTTCAT
This sequence comes from Danionella cerebrum, assembly GCA_007224835.1. Lineage (NCBI taxonomy): Eukaryota > Metazoa > Chordata > Actinopteri > Cypriniformes > Danionidae > Danionella > Danionella cerebrum. The sequence goes on from SRMA01026581.1 coordinate 25,201, forward strand.
CTGTTGGAACAGGCAACCTGACTGCACGGATGGGCAACAGACTCCAGACTCAGAGGCCCTTCGCCGTTACGTTCTTGCTGTACTCGCTCCAATACAGTTTAATAAAAGAGCCGTTGTTTCTTGAACTCCAACTTATCTTGGAGTCTTACTAAGACCAAAGCTCGCAGCAGACTCAGAGCATCTCTGGAGGCTACCCTAAGAGTGAGTTTTTCCACCCAGACTGGATTTGATCGTGTCTAAGAGACAGGCCCAAGTCTCTCATTAAGAGGTGAACATGAAATGTGATTTGTAGCATGTTAAAAAACACACTGCTGTTAATTTGTCACAGATTTGGAGAGAGACATATGGTACAAAAGTTAAAACTAATTATTTGTCAAGTTCATCAGCAGGTTACACTCCATTTAAGTGCCATTTACAGTTTATTTCATTTGAAACTTATTTTAAGTGTGCTTGCTTTATTACCACACAATTTTATTTATCAAAATGCCTTATAAACATTTAGGGAATTCTGATTTGTGCTAAGCACAACAACTTTGGTTTAACTGTTCAGTGTGAAAATAAATGTATTTGAGATTATCATATTGTAGCATTTTTCCCTACAATATTTGACTTAAAAAAAACATAAAATGACATGATTTAATTATTAAACACAAATCAAACAAGATGTGGATCAATTTACATTAACAAGTTATTTGAATGGGCCTTGAATCACGTTGTACTGGGAAAATTGAGCCCCATTGTCAAAAAGGTTAAGAAACTCTGCCATAGACAACAACCGGTGGGGTGTAACTCAAAAATGCCCCGAAGTTTGTGACGTCACAAACAAACCACTCTTTTTTTCGGCATTCATGACATGGACATGTATATCATTCATGTTCACAGAGCTGGCTGATGAGTCAGTGATAAAAGTAAAGTTCAAGAACGTTTTTAACGATGAGGCATTAGTCATTCTCTGATAATAGAGACGGTGTAAATTACAAGTGTGAATAGTGTTTAGACGGTAAAGCGTGAACGATAAACTGATGCACGTACAGAGACAAACACTGATTAAAAGTCTGGAGTAACCCTCAGGCCTGAAACGCTTCACTCAGCGATCACACCGCAGTCTCTCCTCAGATGTGTTTGTGTGCCTGAGACGGTTTGCTTTGGCTCAGAATCAAATCGACCATCATCACCTTGGCAAACAATTCCTGGAATCCTGAATAAATTATTCATCTGAACAAGCTCCCTCCCCACGGGCAATCTCAAGCCCTCCCCGTCTCCCTCCAGCTCCACTTAATGAATCTGACTTAGTTTGTGTGCACTGAGCACACAGAGGGCTGACCAAACACAGAGCCATCAAGGAGAACACACAGCGGCGGAACGTGTGCATTCATGAAGCGGCGAGAACTTCACGACAAAACATGGAGGAAATGGAAGGAGCCGCGTTAATCACAGTGGACCAGGGGCCTGTGGGGCTCAGCAATTCAAAGGTTACATTGACAAGGACAGCGGTCCACTTCCTGCCCCCACTCAGACATGACTTTGCAGACCTTGCCCCCGTGCCCCGAGGCTCTAACGTACCACAAGATTAGCACCCCTTCCAACCCTCAACCGTGTTTACGTCCACCGGCAACTCAATAGCATTCGTAATTCACAGGAGATCTCTGGCACTTGAACGCATTCGCCCGTCTTTCGTTTCCAGTCAGGAGCACTCCACGAGGACCAGACTGTATGCTATCGCTAACTCTGGGAGAGCAACGATTCCATGCTCCGATGAATAATTCATGCTGCGAGTCCACTCAGAGCTCTGTTGATAAACAAAAGAGAGGCTCTGCAAAAAAGCCTGTCGATTAACCTGTTTGCACAAAGCCCCTCCACCCCCACCCCCCATTCATTTCTCTCACAGATGGAGATAAGTGTCTGACAGACAGACCGTTTCAGTCTGTGTGTGAGTGAGAGAGAGAGAGAGAGAGAGAGACACACACAGATGCATTCGGAGCTGATGGCTGTTGAAATTCTCCACCCTCACACCGATACCATTAACCTTGTGAAGCCTCCGGGCGAGGCCCATAAGGCACCTCTTCAAACGGAGCCCTCCTCACACAGCTGTACTTCTGATGGCTTTACGTGGCCTGGCATCGGTCTTTGCTCACATAAATCTCTTACACGGTTCCTGAAATGATTCTTGACGGACTGCATTGTTAAATTGTTCCACGGAGATCCACACACGCTCTCCACTGCTCCCCTCCCATCCATCCATCCATCACCGCTCAGAATATATCCTGGAATATGAGCGTATGCATCCACCACTCGAGTGTTTTTCAGGGCATTTCTACAAAAAGCCCTACACTGAATCGCTCCATAATCACACCATGTGTTGGCGTCTAGGACGGATCGCGATCCTCCCACAGCAGGGGAGCACCTCCTCAAGCAGTTCTCAATGTGCTTTTGCTGCACACTCACGTAAAACCGCCGTATACTCATTTGCCCTAAAGAACGCAAACCCTATCGTAATTCAGCGAAACCAAAGAGAGCTAAGCGGCCTGCTGCAATAACCTTCATCATCAACTTCATAACAAATTATTTCAGAGCAAAACACACAAATTAAACAAACAGAGAGAAGATTAAATAAACAAATCTCGTACCTGTTTATGCATCTCAATGTTGAGCCCATAGGACATCTCATAGTACTGCAACGGAAAACAATGTTTAGGCGCATTGTACCAAAACTCCACATTCCCAAGAAAATTCCCAAAATCAGTTTCAGAAGATCCAGAAATTTCCAGTGCAGACCAAAAATGATTCGATCAGGTTTCGATTTCTCAATTTCTCCATCTGCTGCTACAGTTAAAACTTCTAAAGAGAACAAGCGTTCTAGCAGCTGAACATCTACACAAACTCAAATATCTGGAGGGCAATTTCTTGGAGAATTTGAAAATCCAAATGTAGATAAACTACAGACAAAACAAAATTACAGATAAATACTTCTGCAGTTTTGAGGTCAAAACAAGGAGACAAAATAAACAGTTTTAACCAAACTCTACTCTCACCTTTATATCTTCGAAACACAACCTCAGTGAAATGTTCCCTTTAAACAACTCTACTCTCCCATAAACTTATCAGACTGAGTTCATTTGAACAAAAACCTCTGTGCAAACAGCTTTTTTCTGAGGAAGGTCTGTGTATATTGCTTACTTTATCTGGTAGTGGCCTTTTCCTCTGAAAAATAATATTTAACAAAGCTACCAGCATGTAGTCAATGCCTAGTACTTGTTCAAATAAGATAAGAGAGAGCAAATCCCGGTAAACGGTTCAACCGGAGCCCTGTTACATCACATTCTGATGGAACACACTTTCCCCTCACTGGACTTCTAAAAAGAGGCCCGGGATACACTGGGTTTAGAGCGATTGTGCCGAGTGTGCCGCGAGTCAATATTGAGCAAGGCCTCCACCGGCCTGAAGCTCGATAGCATTCGGCTAGGCCTGGGGGGTATTCCAGAAAGCTTGGTTAACTTACCATATGATAAATCATAACCTCTGGGTTGATTTACCCTAAACAGGCATACCATGAGTATGTCGGTTCCAAAACACCTGAGAAGAGTAAGTTTAATCAACCTCCAACTGGTTACCCAGAGTTGATGCGCGTGCACGGTGCATATATAAAGACATTTTCAATGGATCGCCGATTTCACGAGTCACCATGGAAAGTCAAAGCGAAAAAAAGAGAGCGGCGCATTTCACAGAGGCGGAGTTGAAGGTTTTAATGCACGCTTATGAGGAGTTTAAGCCAATAATATTAAAAAGAAGCAATACAGCTGCATCAGCTAAAGCAAGAGAGTTGGCTTGGCAAAAAATAACGGACAGAGTAAATGCGTGAGTGTATTAAATTACAAATTTGGTATTGGCTCCCGTTTTATTATAATACAAAATAATGAAGTATGACTTATACAGCCTTTTGAATATGTTATATCACTACGAAAATAATTAATACATGTATAGATATACATAATATGACTAAATATTAAATATGCGTCATAGATTTTACTACAAAGGACAAACCTGCCACTCTGTGGAATTCGTCTTTAATAACAAGCAGAGGTTTATGGCCAGGGAACTGTACAAACGTGGGTAAGAACTGTTTAAGTGCCAGACATACTGTACGAACGGCTCTACACACAGTTGCCTTTCCCACATGCTCTGAATCGCCCACACTGTACAAAAAAAGTCCAGACGCAAAAAACCTAAGTGCTATTCACAGAATGTTTTCTGTGCTAAGCGCAGAACCGCGGTTTGTCACATTCGCGATATGCGGTTTTAAAAGACGTGTTAAATAAACTAACGAATCTCTTTCAAATATTCATTAGGGTATGCAAACACATCAATACGCGGCCTTATAACCCTCTCCCGACGAAAAAAAAACCTCGTATAATTTGTGCTTCTACGTCCACAGGATCCTCATCAAAAGGGCACGCCATGCTCACCAACCTTCTGAAACGAAGTTACACTGAAACATAACCTGCTCCCGAGCAGGTTATCTTCAGAGAGTCAGTTGCTATGGTTACATACATACCCAGAAAGTTACCTCCGTTTTTGGAACCGAAAGTTGAGGTTATCCACGAACTTATCCTTAAACATACCCAGGTATGTCACATAACCTGCTTTCTGGAATACCCCCCAGGTCTCAGAGTGATTTAGGCCGAAAACAATCGCACGCTTTTTTCTCGTAATCATCTTAATGTTTAGCACAAGAGTATTTGCTAATTCTTTTCTCACAAAAACAGCTAGCATTTTTAACGGAGCGAGACGCACCGGGCAGAGCACAAGGAACATGCAGTAACTCAACACCAAACAGCCCGAGGCTTTCTACAACAAACACCGGCACCCACCCACCCACACTCCCTGTAATCTCAACCCCGACGCTTTGTTGCAATCAACGCAAACCCCATCCAACAGAACATAGAGGTGGTGGAGGATAAACATTAGCCCAGAGAGCAAACTCAACTTAGCATTGTCGTTTTTCAGAAACAAACATACAAAACAGCAGCACTCACCATCACGTAATGCCGTTGCATCTCGGTTTTTTCATTAGCAAGTTTATCATACTCTACTTTAAGACTGTCAGGAGAGAGAGAGAGAGAGAGAGAGAGAGAGAGAGAGACAAAGTTAATCCTCCGTGGAAGCACCTAAAACTGTGTCATTTACGTTTACGTTTATGCATTTGCCAGACGCTTTTATCCAAAACGACTTACATTTGAATTAACATATTTTTTCTGTCAGTTCTTGCTTTCCCTGGGATTTGAACCCACAACCTTTGCGTAGTTAGCGCAATGCTCTGCCAACTGAAAGTGCATGTGTCGTACATGAATGACGCCCGGAACAGCACTACAGGTTTCTTTTTACTCTTCTACAAGTTACAGACTCTTGCTGCCCCATGATTCTGACGGCAGAGCTTTTACAAACAGAACACTGTGGTTTTGTTGGCCAGTTGCTGAGCTCACTGATTGGTCAAAAATAATCATCACTGCAAGAATCCCTCCGGTGTGCAGCACAAAAGTGTGGTACGACCAGCCAACAGTTTTCATAAATTCTCCACATACACAGCATAGAAAATAGCGCTTTCCTGCGGTATCCACTAGTCTGCATTGCGTACGCTCCGCATTTCTTCCTCAGGTTTTATGACGGATAGTGCATTTCTGTTGCATTTGCTATGATGTGACCAAGGGGAACTAGAATGACATGGCGATCATGCCAAAGCCTTGCCCAATCGGAGCTGGTGGAAACAAAGATATGAACCACAGAAACTAGAGAGGCGTGTCGTTACTAAAAACCCCAGGGAAAGAAGGCATTTAAACTAAGAAAATAACTATTAGCAATACAGAGTAGAGAGCAGCTATGGACCAACAGAGACTGAACTAGCAGGTGTTTTGTTGGCGAGGTACCATAACCGCTATCTATCGACAGTTATGTCTAGAACCGTGCACATGAAAGAGACATGAAATCTACATGAATCCAGCTAGGATTTCGAAACGACAATCTGCACTACTCCTGTAAACCGAGGCTGTTTCGGGCGGCGCGGTGACATCTTCACCTGTGGTACTGAGCCTGGAGGAACTGAAATTCATCTTTGATCCGGTCACATGATTCGGCCACAGTGAATTTGAAGCCTGGCTGGCCGGGCTGGTGAGGTGCCTGAAAAACAAGATAAATCATTGATGTTAGATGCTGCGAGGAAGGTACAGGCCTCCCAGTGGAAAGATTGCTGCAGCAGTCTCAAGGGCTCTGGCTTCCTACCACCAAACCCATAACCACCAGTGACCTTCTCCACAACTGGTTTCAGAGCAGTCCGTGGGTCTCGGCTTGTACCTTCGCCGTTTCTGAGAGTCCGGGCGTCAAGAACACATTCCATGCTTCCCGAATCTCTGGCGTACGGTATTTCACCGGAGGCCCCTCGAGCTTGACCCACCGGCGGTTTCTGACGCCGCGGGACACTCGCTACAGTTTACTTTGACTTTTACCGAGAGTAAATGGAGCTACGCGCAATAGAAAGTTCGCGGGACACTGAATAACTCACAGGCGGCGCGACAGACACGTCACGTGACACGACAGCGCGCGCGCTCGCTCGCTCCCTCAACGGTCGAAAAAGCAACGTGCCCGCGCATCGATGTGGTGCACATAATTGAGGAAAATAAAGAAAGGTGGTACTCACCGGGTGTCGGCCCTGCGGATACATGTTAAACGCGTCCTTCCCTCGATGAATATCTCCGGGAGACGCGGCTCTCTTGAGTAATCCACAAGAACAACGATCCCCTCGAACGGGCGCTGGCGTCCACACAAAGCCCGCTCCGTCCACCGGATGCTGTGCTCCTCAGTCCTCACCCCCGATAAAAACAGCTTTTATCCTTCACGCAGTCGATGAGCGGGGCTCCAACACATTATCTCCGATAAAAGTCAAGCGTTGAGGTCGGCGTGAGCTGGAAACACAGGAGAGTTGTGTGCAGCGAGACAAACATGTCATCCGCGGCTAACAAGAGTCCTCTCGCTATAACGAGATTACCTGGATGCTGTTTGCGCGAATGTAAGCCGACGAGATTACGGGACAATCTCAAAAACGCGAGATAAGACACCGCTAGAACAACAACGATCGACTTACCCAAAGCAACTTCCAGATCAAGGATGAAAACTAGAGCCGGTAAAGCTTTATCGACGGCTGGGGCAGTTACGGCTCAATGGACAAACACTAACGTTGAATCCCCGTCAAGTAACGATGCGTTTTAACTTATATTTCCGTTACCTTTGGTCTCCATAAAGTCATTTCCGCGAGTGTAAACAGCACAATATTTCCGTGAACCGAGCAAACGTCGAAGTCCTCCACTCGTGACCTTATAGGAGATCAGTATCAGGCGCTGCCAAGGAATCAATCCCAGCGCGAGCAGAAGAGCCTCGAGAACCTTCGGCTCGGCTCAAACACTCCTCGAGGGATTCCCGCCGTTGGCTCAATGGTACATCCCAATTCCTGCTTCGTTGTTTGTTTGGAAAATAGCGTTCTGGTGGAAAGTTAGTCTCGTACGAGGCAGCAGTCGATGTGCCTAGTTTCTCCAACACTCGAAGTACCACACACACAGACTGCCCACACCGACACGCGGGCTCAACTACCGCGAGAACAAACGAACGCGAACAAATCGATTCTCGACCAGGGATGCGCCAATCAAATGCGAGACCCCACGTGGGTCAGGTCTGTTTTGGTTGTGCTGATTGGCTTGCGAAAGATCACATCGTTCTCGCCATTTTGGCTCAAAATAGGTTACTTCCTCGTGTACAAACAACTACACGGGCGAGGATTGCTCGACTTCAAAACACACGCTGAAGCCTGAGGAAGTTGGATGTGGAGATGCTTGCTGTATATTAACAGCAATAAAATGGAAAACGTCATAGAGCAAGTGAAGCTTCTATCGTGATTGTGAGCATGATTTCAGGGAAACCGTGTTGTGTTCTCGCCATTTGGCGTCTTATAACGCCACATTGTATCTTAATTGTGTCATTGTAATATTAATATGTATAACAATGTTTTATATGTTATTATGCCCGTAACACTAATATCAAGGTGATTAGAGCGAGCACCTTGTTTGTCAGGGTGTAGCTATGGTACAGATTTTGACTGTAACTCAAATTAACAGCATAATCTGTGAAATCAGCCCTCATTACTTGATTCACGCTGTCTGCTCAGCAACACCCCCCGAACCCACCGCGCACGATGAAAAAAACCCAACCTATCATGTGTTACTCAGACCCACGTGGGCTCAGCGCCTTGTTCTCCTCCCGCTGACCAATCAGAGCTCTGTCGCGCATCTGATTGGCTGAGATCGACGAGGGCTGTCAGTTCGAGACCTAAGTTGTCAATCAAGCCCACGCGGGGCAGAGCGCTGACAAATGCCTGCGCCTCTCAGCCTCCCGCCTGCGAATAGTGCTTGGAATGGCTGCTTAATTAGCTTCGAATGGCTTTTCCTTCCAGCTCAAACAATCTGTCACTACCGCGTGGTAAAAAGAGCCCTGCGTAAAACAAAAGAGGGAAAAGCTAGTAGGGGCTAAAGATCAGTTTGATTTGATTTTTTTTCAAGCATGCAAGACACGTTACAACAAAACCAAACATTGATTCCTCTCAAAGTCTGTTTGGAATCTCCTAGCTCCATTTGTTTTCAACATTATGGCTATCATCTGATGCACAGTGTTTTTGCATATTTATACATGTATTTTTTTAATGACACGAGCAAGTACTTGCGGTGAATCAGGATGGAGCATTGGGTCATTATCAAGGGTTTGGCTTTACCGGTTTACGAGAAACAATATTTTACGCATTTAAATGTAATTATAGATGTTTTTTCACTGACAGCTTTTGATAATGCACCGAAGCTCAAATGTGCAGCCTTCCAAAATTATGTAAAACAGTAATGTTAGAACTGGTATCTGTAAATCACTGGATCTTTCATATTCTTATACACTCTGGATACTTTCTTGACATTCAGTATTTTTGCTCATGAACGTACATCTCAAAAGTGTTTCTTTACCTCAAAACCCTCACAAGGATATTTGCTTTCATGCCCCAAACTGGTTGTGAGATAAGCGATTCCCGTGGATCGATTTGTTGACAGGGATTGTGGTTCGAAAAGCATATGAAATACATCAAATGACAAGATGAGAGTATATTTAAAGTACGGTTTACAAAACTCCTCGGAAACTAATAATGTATTTACACAACTCAAAAAATGTATATAAACATTTACTTTTCTATTTTATCTGAACCAAATACTCAAATCTGTTGAGGCTGTTTGTGCTGCGGCGGTTTACTGGAGAGTTCTATCCGAGTCACTGCTGAAATGTTCTTTATTGAGCCCAAAAGGGTGCGACAGAGGAGATCTGACAGGAGCTGGAGTCACAATGGAAGCAGGATGAATTACTTTAATGATTATTTCGTGTGTGAAGAGAACTCATGCTTGCAAAAGTGATGATTGACAACAACTGTTACCATAGCAACAGTCTCACGCGGTTAAGATCAGTATTGTTTCCATTTAACTAATGTGGCCTAAATGTTACATTTATTATGGAAAAACACAACATTTTACAGCCAGCTCTATTCGTTCTGAAAAAAAATGCACCATATTTGCATGCTGTCGCAGCGCGAAATGATTATCCTCAAAACGACAGGAATATCCTCTCACTCCCTTCTTTCCCTCTCTCTCTCTCATGTCTCTAGCTCACACTCTTCTTTCGTTCTCCATCGTCTCTCACTCTCTAGTTCACTCTCTTCTTTCCCTCTCTCACGCACTCACACTCTCCTTTTTCTCTCTCTCTCTAGTTCACTCTCCCCTTTGTTGATTTGCGGTGCTTCTGTCTTTGGATTATTGACGTGATTTTAGACGTGGTATGGGGGGCTGAAAAGAGACGCTCCTGCTGAAATAGCTCCAAGTGTGCGGCGCGGGGCTGAAGGGAGCATCAGAGAGGCTTGTCAGGCTGGAATCAATGCAAGCAGCATATAAGGCCTTATCAATAAAGACAAACCCAGGCATGAGCAGTGGGTCGTTTTGCGAGGAGTGTGTCTGTGCGGGCGTGGAAGCGAGAGAAACTGAGCCAGTGAGCACCTGCAGTAAGAGTAATATCTTGAAAACAAGCGGCTGACTCATGCGGTGCTGGCAGAAACAGCCTATTTCAGATGCTAATGTGCAGGTAATGGAGGATATACATCCGAATAAAGGACTCGGTGCTTGCGGATCTGTGACGGTTAATCCAACACTTTGATTTGGGAGCTGCCAGAGATGATGGGTGAAGAAAAGCCTCTCTTCAGGGGTTCTCCTCCCAATCCAATCTGCATCTGTACTGGTGGATTCATGCTAATCTCAGCAGAGAGAAGAAAGGGATTCCACGCAGGAACCTGTGGCACATAAGCCTGTTGAGAACCCGGCTGCCCGTCACAGTGTGTGTGTGTGTGTGTGTGTGTGTGTGTGTAAGCTGCTCCGAGCACAGCTGAGCTCGAGTGTGTGTTTGGAGAGAGTGTTATACGCTCAAAAGCCTGTTTGCGACACAGCTGCCTATCACAGCTCTTGGAAAAGCTCAGAGGGTAAGCCTTTGGGGCAGGAGGGCTCCTGTGGAAAAACAAAACGAAACTTGGCAGCGATGCTTTACTGAGTTTTTTCACTTTAGTCTCAGAAATCAATAGCTGTGTCCACTTTCAGGTTCAGAGACAGGTTAAGTACACATTTATAGAGAATCTGGATTACTTTGCAAGGGTTCAAACATTTACGGGGCCTCTGTGAGTAGGTTGGTTGGTTGGCTGGTTGGCTATAAAACTGTGTAATGGAGAACATTTATGATGCGTCAGTGTTTGGCATTTCAGTTCATTTGCTTTTCTTCTTCTTCTTGTTTTCTGAGGGATTCTGTTGTTCTGCGTAAACAACTGTTGTGGAACGGGCCGCTCACACCGCGCTTTGGGGCTCATTGTGGCACTTATTATAGGTTTTTTTAAAAGCTCTAGTGTTTCCCTTTTGAATTTAGTCAAATGGAAACTGCTTACAGCTTCACACATGAGAGACTTCTGAAGATGTAACTTCCATCAAGGGTTTGTTGAGTTTTTAACCCTTCATACTTTTATAACTAAAGAGTGTTATTTTGAGCACGACAATAGAGTTTTGAACAGGAGTTAGACTTGTGGTTATATATATACCCCGGAGCTGGACCTTCCACAACTAAAACAAAAGAACATTTCACACATTTCATGTTTTAAAATGAAGCATTAAGCAAAAACGTATTTCCCTTGCATTTCGTACCATTTATAAAGTTTCATAAAGGTCAAATATTCGTTTAATTTCACAATCAACAATAAAGTTATTTTAAAAAGTAATCCAGTTAATTAATCCATCACATTCCTACTTTTAACAACCGTGCTTTAGTTTTGAGGCAAACCTCTTTATAGACATTATAGAATAAAAACCAGCGTGAGAATGAGTTTAGAAAGAAGTCTGCGCACCCCAAAGGCAAGAGGGAGCAGATGTAACAGAGGAGCAGGCCTCACCTCCGCCTCGTCTTCAGGAGAATGTTCATCTGGCCTGAGAGCGTTTGAAGTTCATTTTACAAAAGTGAGAACAGTGATCTTTGTTGAAGCTCGTGGTTCTGTTTATCTACTTATCTGAGTGATTGATGGATTGATTGATTGATTGATGGATTGATTGATGGATGGATGGATGGATTGATTGATTGATGAATTGATGGATGCGCTTTGTTTATGGAAAAAATACATTACATGAAAAAAAACATTCAGTTCTGTATTAATTGACCAATAATCTATGTTTTTTACTTGTTTCACACAATGCTTTTAGCTTCAAACGAATATTTGGAAAAGCTGTTTGAAATGTTTCTTTCGTTCACTTTAAAGGAAAGGCAGAAACTCAATTTATTGTAAGAAAAGAGAGATTTCTGAAGCTGCAAACTAACGAGAGCGGAAGGTGTAAGATAAGAGATGTTTAGGTCACGCTTGGAGGCTTCTGCATCTGTTACTCTGAGATTTTATTTATTTCCATACAGCGGAGGTGAGACAGTTAGCGGTAGAGAGGGCTCTCCGGTGAGGTGCGGTTATTTTTGGTGATGGAGGCTGCACTTAAGAGCCTTAAAAGCAGGGCAACTCCTCGACACATGGAACCATCTGAAGAGGCGAGCCCGAGACTGAGAGAAGAGCGCATGAGAGGAAACACGCAGCACACGCTCACACACTCACGCACACCGAGCCCTCCAGAAACGACCCGTGCACCCCTGCTCAAAATCAAAACATCTCGTTCACAGCTGCTGAGACCAGAGATCCCAACAAGCTCCGACTGCACTGAAAGAGACTGTGACTCCAGACTGTCTCGGGTGTGACCTTCACGCCGCTCACGGGCAAACTAACACGGAAGTTCTGGAGGATTGTGTGCTTTTATTGACCACCAAAGCTTCAACCAAATCATGTTTAGGGAGAAACCTGCGAATCAAGAGAGCAAACCTTCGAGCAGAGGCCTTTGGTGCAGAGTCAGGAGCGGGGGGGATGCTGGTTTTAATGATGCTGAATTAATTCTTATTTTCTGAATGACAAAGAGAACCTTTCACCAAGTCTGTGTCTCTTCCTCATAAAAGTGGAACAAATGCTGCAGAAACCTCAATCAGGAGTGCGCATGAAGGTGAGCTGGTGGAGATGAAACACAGTTCCTGCTCTCGTGAAACACGTTCATGTGTTTTGAGGAACATTTCAACATTCAGCAGCAGCAGTGTCCTTCACAGCACTCTTCTCTAAGGAAACAGAGAGTGACGAGTCTGACATTCATTCACACCTTACAGCTCTGCAACTTCCTCTCAGACAACGCATCAGCTGGGAGTGCTGGTTCACCAGGGACCATCTAGTGCCATCCCTCAGGGTCTCACTCTCCACACACAGCTGTGCTAAGCTCAACACATCATTATCCTCATATCCGCGTCGCATCCAGGATACACGCTCTAGGACTGCTGGAAATACTGGAAAACAATGTTTTGAATGAAAGTTTTGTGGCATACATGTGATATGTCATATAAGGTCAGCAAAGGAATGCTCCATAAGATGTACCCCCCGTAGCAGGAATGTGAGGTGTTAGCTGGTGGTGTACATTAGGAGAGTTTTTTGAGAGAAGATTGAAGAAGGAACAGACACAGGGAGCTGATTGCAGATGTTCAAGCCTATGACTGTAGGTCTAAGAACCTAGTAACGCCTCAATGTTTTGCAACACTTAGTGCTGTTTGGGAAGAAATTGTTGAAAACCTTGAGGGATGTAGGTTTCAACGGTTAAAAATGCACCAGCAGGCCGGAGAAAATGAAATAGTTTTTCACTGTTTTACACGAGAGCAAACACAGCCGGTTCAGAATCATGCAACGCCTCTTTCACCTTCAAGCATATCTCAAAGAGAAGATATCTCACGCCTGATCCGTATCTCCGGTGGACCTGGACCTCCGTCGTGCTTATCATCTCTCTGCTGTTGACAGCACAAAGTGCCTCCCTGTTTTCCACTTAGTAACGCTCTCACGAGAGACGCGCCGGAGCTCTGATAGGAGCACACTCACAAACTCTTGGACAAACTCCATCACATGCTTTCCTTCTCATTGTGCAGCAGAGAAGGTCAAGCACTCTCTGATGATGAAGAGAGTTTGACACGGAGAACTCTCTGACACAGTCCTCCATCAGCGTGGGTTTCTGCAGGCTTTTCTCATTAGCATATTCATGAGCGGAACAAGGAAATAAATCGATGGAGCTTCTTCGTGGTGATATTTTATTTACTGTAGATTCAAAGAGTGGAATATCGTGACCTTGGATAATGTTAGGCTCGGCATGTGCGGATTTCAAAGCATCATTAATATTCTGAAACATGACCTTTGCTTTTAGTTTTTTCCAAAAAAGCAGAGACCGCAGGGAATCCTGACCAAACTCAAACTCGGCCGACTGACGACTGCAAGCGTTTATATCTTGTGTCATAAATCACACCATAAATCATCATGAAACTCAAAGAGAGCATTAAGATTTAAATAGTAACGATGAATAATTGATAATAATGATCGAAGGTTTCATCAATAGATGGCAATCGGGCAGTGGGTTGTAGCTTTGGTTAGTGGTGCACTTAAACCTTTTGTTTTTTATCATTTTTAATCCTAAATATTAATGGAGATGGAATACTTCACATAATAAACAAATGTTTCACTAGCATACACAGACAAATGCGTCTTTTTCTACAGAGCATCGGGTCCTCATCGAGAAGATCAGGGTCGATGGGTTTCTATCGCCTCACATTCTAATCAAGCAGCCGAGCGTTTATCTCCTCGTGGTTGAAAACATAAGGGGTGTCGACCAGATAAAGACAGACTCGACGTGTTGCTGGTGCTTTAGAACGGCTGAGACCAGGCTGCAGGATGAAGCAGGCCGGCCGTGATCTCTGCTCGAGAGCTTTCAGAGCACCGTCTCGACAGAATGATCAGAGCTGAATGAAGATCTGATGCGGCAGGTCTTGAGAGGTTCACGTCTCTCTCGGAGAAGCGAAAAGCAGAACTCTGCGTGTGTCCTTCGCCCGTACTTCCACTATATTAAACTCATTTCAAGCTCTGCATCTCCTCCACTCCTCCTTTCACAGGAGAAAGCTTTTAAGTCTGTGTCTGGTGCAAGAGCCATAACCTGCGGCTTGTACTGCTCGCCTTCCATCTGAATTATTCACACAGTAAAGTCTCCTTCCGTACGTTGTTTTGGAAAGCCATTACGCTAACAACCGGTAACGGGGTCCCGACCGATAACGACCACAACGAAGAATTGATCTGCGCAGGACGAGCTGCTTTTAACCATCCGTCTGAAAGGCTATTATTGCACTCATCGAACAGAGCGGCAGCAGCTCCCAGCATGCACCGGGCTAATGGCGTTGGGACAGAGGCCTAGGCGGGCAAGCCGTCTGGAACAGTCCGTCACCGACAGACGACAAACTACAAGGTGTGAACTCACACCCTCAAACACACAAATATCTCGCCAGCGTGAGGTGGAATGAGAGAAAGGAAATGATTTGAAAGTTGGAATCAGAAACCACTGCGGAGGAGGGAGGGAAGGAGGGAGAGAGAGAGAGAGAGAGAGAGATAGAGCATTGCACGCATACTTTCCTGGAAACTTGGGTCATGAATATCACATGAAGGCGGGGTCACCTCGTTACGATTATTATTGAGTCACACACAGTAATCTGAACTAAATGAGATTCTTCTTGACTGCGCTTTATGAATATTGTACATGACTCTGTTTTTATGTTTTCTTCTACAGAAAAGATGAGATATACAGCGGGAACGTGAATCTTAATTTTTTTCACAAATAAATGATCACAATTTGACCGGGTAGATCAGAAACACTCCCCAGCTGTGGAACGGAGTTCAGAATCCAGCAGCTCCTCTCTGCTCCATCTCCCATTTATTGAGAAGGAGGGAGGGAGGCTGACGGCGACAGGTTTTCCGTGGCACAGACTCAACAAGGCTCTGGAAACATTCCTCCATATCGACACGGGAGCATCACGCAGCTGCTGCAGATTCGTCGGCTGCACATCCATGATGCCAATCTCCCGTTCCACCACATCCCAAAGGTGCTCTTCTGGAATGAGATCTGGGCGCAGTGCCGAGGTCCATGCTTTCATGTTGATGATGCCAAATTCTGACCCGAGCATCCGAATGTTCAGCAGAAATAGAGGCTCATCAGACCAGCCAACGTTTCTCCAATCTTTGATTGTCCAATTTTAGTGAGCCTCAGTTTCCTGTTTTTAGATGCAAGAGAGGCACCCGATGTGGTCTTCTGCAGCAGTAGATCAGCAGTTTCTGAAATACTCAGAGCAGCCTGTCACAAAGTCTCTTAAATCCCCATTCTCCCCCATTCTGATGCTCGGCTTGAACTGCAGCAGCTCGTCTTCACCGTGTCTACACGCCTACATGTTTGGGATGATGTTTTGCAGGAAGTACAAGAGTGAGACACACAACTGGAAAGCCACACTCACATCATGCCCATCCTGCAAACAAGCTCGGTATCGGCAAAATCCTTCACCAGGCTCACCAGTTCCGTGCTAAATACGTTCTTTGTGCACCATCACCTCTTGAGATGTGGTAAATGGTAAAAGCTCGGTAGAAGCTTCACTAGGATGGATGTCCGATTATGGATTTTGAGAATCCTTTGATGCAAACGCCGAGCGTCAGTGTTCTGGTCACTTGGTGTCCTTCAGCAGGAGCCAAGAACAGACGGGAGCATGCCTCAACGATCCACTGCACTGTTCAACACAAAGGCTATCTGTCACTGCAGGCCTCATCTGACTCACTCTTCCTAGATGCTAATTTCAAGACCTTCCCCGGAAAAAAGACAGAGAAGTTTGATTTCCTCGTGGTCATAGAGCAAGTTCAGTCCCCTCCAGACAAAACTGACTTCACAAGCAGTGCCGCGCTAGCCGGATGGCACAGACCCTCTATAAATATCTTGCTTGGCACCACTATTGAGTTCCATTTCCTGTCAGGGAGCACTTATCTAGACAGAGAGATGAAGGTAATGTACGAGAGTACCGGGCTTCAATGCGTTATTCGTGGATTCATCTGTGTTTCAGACGAGGTACAGGGCTAGGGAAGAGATTTGCACACATTATTAAAGAAGCAACAACAAAATAAGGGAAATGAATATTTGTCCTTCACCTAGAATCACTCTGGGTTCCTTTTGAACAATCACAGAGCTCAGATGTAGCTGGCCACCAGGTTCCATATAGTACTGGAAAGCAGACTCAGGAGAGCGGTCCGAGAGGCCCAAGCACTAACAACCCCCTGCAGCAGATACTGGGAGGAAGGAGTCGCACCGTTCCGTGTGTTTCTGTCTCCCCCCGGACAGGAAGTCAGGCCAAGAAGTGAAAGCACATTTCTGGCTCGGCCGAGTAATTGACTGTGAGGTTGCAGAGATGCATGTCCTCGTTGATCTCTCTCCACCTTGTGTTCAATGAATCCTTGTGGATCTGGCAGCGTGCCGCTTACAGCTCAACCCTGCTTTTAGATTCTGTACCTTCCCAGTACAGACATTATTCCCTTTGCCAACTTCCTGTGGATTACAACAGACAGACTGCATGCTCAGCAAACGACACCGAGTCCACGGTGCACTAGCTCTAATGAGCGATCCGTCCACTCATGGAGCAACATACAGCCATGTCAACGTCACTCAGTGACCCTCACTAATTGGGCACAGGCAGAGAACAGCTCCATTTACCCATGAGGCATGGAGAAAAGCGGGCTACAGCAGAAGAATCTATTCCATTTTCAAGTAACCTGCAAGAACGTTGTAGGATATTCCTCAGTGAAATCTTCTTGTATTTTAGTGCTGCTGTACAGAGCTCCACAATTACACTTTTAATCATTTAATAAAGCATGATGTCGAGAAAACGGACTATCATTTCTAGTAATTAATGCTCTTGTATTTTTCGCCACAATCACAACGACGTATTAAATTATTTTGAATACATTCGTCAATGTCCACACACACACCCTTTTTCACACCACATACCAATAAAAATTGCATCAACACAAACCCTCAAAAACCACTGGAATGCTGCAAAGATTAGACCAACCCATTTGGGGGGAAAAAAGAGTATTCAGCATTGAGTTTGCAGAAACACCAGTGATCCAACAGTAAACAGCCCGAGAGCAGAGTAACCAGCAACATTTATTTGTAAATAAAGCAGTGACGCCAAGCACAGGGCCTAAATTTCATTTCTGCTTGAAATTGGAAGAAGCGTGGATTCTTTTTTTAACACTTTGTTTGAGTTTAGTTTTATTGAACCTCTAACTGATGCTGATGGATATTTTCACTCACAAGGAGATTAAAAGCCCCCAACAAACGTCTGTGCGACTGCTTGGAAGCTCGGGGTGTGCTCTGGGATAGGTGTGATAGCACAGGAACAATCTTCTCTGTGCATTTCTCTGGGTATATTACAGCACATCAGGGGAGCGTTGCTAAAATGCACAGAAACTCTGTCCATTCGTACCCACTCTCACTTCCTTCACCCTCGGATCTTCTTTATGCTGATTCCAGTCGACTTCTGCATTGTCGTTGTGAAACTGAATGTGCTGTAAAGATTAAATCCCTGCCCGAATGTGGCACGATAAAAATCATTTTCTGGGTTCTTCGGTGCGTAAATAACTTGATGCTAATTTTAGCAAGATTTTGTCTAGAAGACAAGGCACCAAGCTACATTCTTGTGCAAAAGTTTAGGTTTACGTTTAGTTTAGGAACAACCAGCTTCTAATCAGGAGCTCAGAAGAAAAGCAAAGATTCGATGCACTCGATGGTATCAAGACCTTGTTTGGAGTTAAATGAAGTGTGAAAAGCAATAAAGCCAGAGAACAATCGCTGAACTGCAGGAGGCGCCATGGCAGCCACACGCTCCCCTCAAAGCCCACAGAAGAGATGCTGAGCTAAGCAGGAAGCTGCTGCTGAGGCCAGTCTGTTCAGAGGCAGTGGATGGAAGTGCGTCACAGGCCCAAGGCTGTCTTGAAAGACCACAGAGCGACCGCATTGTAGAACATCTATCTCTGACAGCACATCTGCACTTCACACAGGAAAGCAAACAGGTCACGCATCCTTGCACCCAGCTCCAAACACAACCCGAGATATATATCGGCTTCTGCAAGATGACAAATGGGAAGCTCAAGGGCCATCGTTTGGATTTCTTTGATAGACTAATTCCAAAGCTTCCTCCAGGCACACAGACTGATCCAGGATCACACTTTGGGTTGATTTTAACGGAGAAAATTAATGAAAAGTTTCAGCTATTTGTCGGAGTGGATTTCTCAAGTGGATGACCAAAGATTTGTTTCCGTCTGCTTCCAGCCGAACTCATTCTACAGCAGTATGAGCGAAGCGAATCAGACCAGAACAGGATGTGATGTCACAAGATCACTCTCTAGATCCGGTGCTTGCACTTTCAGCATAGCTTTATTCATACCGTCGACTCGGTTAGAGTTACATCATGTTGTAAAATGTTGTAAACTCTTTGAAATCTGGATTCAAGAAGAGTTTTTATACAAATAGAAAGTTTATTTAATGCTTAATTTCATTCCAAGATGAGGAAAACAGTTGTGTTGCCTGCAATCGTAGTTTCGTAATTCTTCTTTTTTTCAGAGTTTTTAAAGCCTTGTTAAAAAGTGTTTGTGAAAGTGACAACGGTGAAAGGAACTCAAACTCATTCCCGACAACGAATGAGGAAGAGAAAGAGAGAAACAAACACGGGAGCAGCAGCAGCAGCGTGAGCCGTAATTAATGTCACACTCGTTAGCGTGGCGAGGAAGCTGAGAACCAGACATAAGTTCCAGCGATGGCTCCTGGCAACACTTTCTGTTTCACACCCACACACACATCGTCTGTTTGCAAGCGTTTGTAGAGGCTTGCGTTCTGACTTGCTCACTTAAACTGTTTAATTCTTTTATTTTTAATAAGCCATAATCCTACGCTTTAGTCCAAGCTTAATGTAATCACAGCGGCGCACGTGAGCGAAGCAGCAGAGGAAGAGAATGAGCTGAAATCAGCTGAAAAATGCACTTCCCTGTTTCTGTCACAGCACAGTAATTAAAGCAGCCAAAGAGGCCAATTACAGCGTTCAGCTCAAGCAAAACATGAGAAGGAAGAAGAACTAGTGATGTAGTCCAGGACCTGAACTCTTAAAGAGCCGGTGAACACATTAGCGGACCGTAAATATGCCACCGCTACGATCCCCCTCTTTAAAGAGCTAATTTTACATCCACACCTCGCAGATGTGTGTCGGACGAGCGGCAGATCTGCATAAGCAAATCTCCCAGCTTCATTAGCCGCACACAGAACAGAGGAGCGCCTGTGCTCCCCGGCCTGGCCCACCCAAGTTCGACATGTGTGCTAGTGTATGTTTGTGTGCTCGGGAACAAGGCCTGGCGCGGTGTTGTGCGCCGGGGCTATGAAACCAGACCCTCGACGAGAGACCACTGCAGAGAGCAGACTGAACTGCAGCTCCTCAGCACGCTGTAATTCAGCCACCACCAAAACCACCGATATTGCCACCATCCGCCCTGCGCCTGCTCTCCAGCGCCGTTTCCTGGTTTGCTCACACAACAGCAAGCGTCAGTCACAAACAAAGAGAGTAGCTTCTGCAGAAGGTACAATAGTAATCTAGTTCTAGGGCACTTGCTGGTTTCAGTCCTCCCCTGACCCCTCACGAGAAACTAAAAGCCACTTAACTTTGGGCCTCAGCTGCCAAACATCAAGAGAGTCTGCTCGACAACAAGAGAGAAACACAGCGGCGCAACGGCAGAAAAGAGAGAAAGAGGAAGTGAGTGCTCGGCTGCGGAGCGGTTGTCTGTGCGGTATGATGGTCAGAACTTGATTTGAAAAACAGTCAGTGATTTGCAAACAGTTTCGTTGGGAGAAGAAAAAAGCAGGTTCCCTGTAATAAACACGGGAGCACAGATGACGCGGTGAAACACGGAGTAAACTCAGATCAGGGCTTTCGTGTGATGTTTTGTGGGTGATCAGGATTTCACAAGGATGTCAATTCCTGTTTCAGTCACTAACTCCATTACTGGTTTTACAGGATCCTCATCTGAAAGAGTTTATCCAGCGGTAGAGAAGGTCACTTTAGGGGACATTTGTAAGCACCCCGGCTTCATTTGAGCAGTCTGCTGTGATTTGTGAGCACAAGAGCAAACATCTGGACGGTTCCACTACAGCTGTGTGTAGAGCGGAGCAGAGTGAGAAAGAGCTAACGTTCTTCATCACAACTCCAGCCAAAATCCCCAATCCCATGAAATTTATTATTATTATTATTATTATAGCCATCACACATCCACCGCTCTCACACTCGTTCTTCTCTCTCTCTCTCTCTCTCTCTCTCTCATTTCCTTTGCTCTTTCTCTATTGTAGATCTACTTATGAAATCCTTGAACGGAGATGAAGATTAGTGAACTACTAAACATTGAAAGTAAACTTCTGCATGAAAAACAGAAACACACATTACTGAACGAAGCCTCAAGCAGTGTATTATTGAGCAGAAATGTTCATCCAAGAGCAGAAATGAACGACCCGAACAGCACAGTATCATCCAAACCCAGAGTCAGTAGAAGTCAGAACCGCTGGCACCTTTGTAAAGGTAAACAAACACAGAGAGAGAGGATGGGAGCAGGGGGGGGCATCTGCTGAAGGCCAAGTGCATTGCTAGCAAGCAGTAAATCACCAGATTATAGTTTTTATGAGCGCCGCTCGCGTGAAAATAATTGCTAATGTTCAGAGAGTAACCGATGGAAATCGAGGTAATGGAGCAGTTTATAAATTCTGATTGCAATACATGGAAGAATTCCAGCCCATCGACTTCATTATTCATGGCATACACTGAAAAATACATAGAACTGCAGAGTGCTGCTCATTACAATCAATATTTTTGTTTTAAAGTTGCC
The DNA here is from genome assembly GCA_007224835.1 of Danionella cerebrum. Classification (NCBI taxonomy): domain Eukaryota; kingdom Metazoa; phylum Chordata; class Actinopteri; order Cypriniformes; family Danionidae; genus Danionella; species Danionella cerebrum. Next base: position 46,676 of record SRMA01026581.1, read on the forward strand.
ATTAATTACGTTCCATCTGCAGGGAAACCACTCATAGCCTCAAATAAAAGCCAAAAGTAAAATCAGGATAATCTGGAAATATTTAAACATTATAAAACGGCCGCACACAGATATGTTTCCAAACCAACACATCAGACATTTCCGTCAAAGTGTCGTGAAATACTCAACGGTTCAGTGTAGAGATGGTGGATCTCAGGAACCAGAAGAGCGAGATGAAGGAGAGCAAGAACAGGGGAACATGGGAACCGTGGAAGTGACTTGGATGCGACGATTGGGCTGAAGTGTGCACGGTGGACCTGTTTCAGAAAAGACTTCGGGCTGGTGCCATGCAAGTGTTATCTGACGCACGGAGCACAGTTCCTCTCAGAGACAACGGTTCCTTTTCAAAGTGCATCAAAGGCCATGTACCGAGAACACTGCGCCGGTCAGTCTGAGGTGAAAACACAGGATTGTTTTAAAAGTGCGCTAAACTAGATTATCAGGGAGACGAAAGGCTGTATGTACTGTATGGTGCAGAAGGAAGAGGAACACACCGAGTGATGCACGGAAGCTTTCAGGTGGCGGATCCTTGTGGATGGTGAGCTCTTTTTTAGAAAGAAGCTGATTCTGGACGTTATATGTTGCAGCTTCGATACTACAATAGAACCAGGAGCGTTTGCTTCTTAAATGGGTTAAAATTTTAAAGGTGCATATAGATTGAAAACGTTTCACACACTTTTGTTCTTTTCACACACGTTATACCCCCCCCCCCGTCTCTCCTCTGTCTCTCTGAATTAAACAGGTGCCGTGGCAGCCCGTGTGTGGTCGTGACCCGTCTTCCTCCACACTCTTTGTTTTTCTCTTGTCGCGTGTGAACTTTATTGTGTTTGGGGTTTAACTGCCCTGAGATGGAATGTGTGAGAGAGCAGTAACCAAACCTCAGACACTGCTGAGATGTGTGAAAGCGTGAGAGATGGTGTTTATGTGTGGTTTCTGCAAACGAGCCCAAGCACGTTTAAATCTGCCAATATCTACACATCTCGAAACAAAAAGAGAGAAGTGAGATTAGGGCTTGCTTGTGTAGAGCACAACGTTGTGTATTTTTAACTTACAGACTCCTTAGAGAGCCCTCACTGCACTCACACACGCAGACTGCAGTAAACGTGGTGGAAATACGTGTAAAATACAATTTGTCACCTACATCTACATCATGGAGAGAGAGAGAGAGAGAGGTGCAGTGCCATTGAGAAACCTCTGATTGTCACCAGAAAAAGAGATGGAGACAAGTTCTACATTTGCTGCTTCAACCGTTTTTAACTGTCCAGGATCTGTACGCCATTGGGTTGCCATGACAACAGACAAAAGTAAATTTGCTCATAAGGAAACAAAGGGAACAGAGTAGAGATGGAAACGCACACAGATGGAAACTTTAATATTTCATGGAGCTGCGACGGGGCGACTACAACACCGGTGATCACGTCAAACAGCGAAGTTTGCCGAACACTTGTGCAGGCCAGAAGGGGTCACAAGTTAAAGTGTGCCAAAGAGAGAATGCGAGTGTTGCAAAAGCACAGAAGAGAGAGAAGCAGCAGCTTGCAGAAGAAACAGCGTGTGGTTTCTGGTCGATGAGGTTTCACAAGTGCAAACGTCTCTCCTGCTCATTCAGCACTTCTAGATGATTGCAGCAAACCACAGCTGAAGCCATGAGATAACCTGCACACAACCCCATACCGTGAAGAACAACAATCTGAAGAACAAAGCTCTGGCTGCAGGAGGGAGCCTCAAACGCTTCTTCCCGAGAGAGAGAGGAACGAGAGACAAGGTGAGCCCGACAAAAGAAGGTTTCCCTGATTGGCTAAAGAAAAGTGTGCAACACGTGTGTGAAAGTATGAAGTTTCCCAAGAAGCACTGGTTTCGTCCCGGCATCATTATTTCTGCTGACTGACCAACCACTTCTTTCTTTCTTTCTTTCTTTCTTTCTTTCTTTCTTTCTTTCTTTCTTTCTTTCTTTCTTTCTTTCTTTCTTTCTTTCTTTCTTTCTTCATTTGGAGAAATCTACTGTGACGCACACGTTTGACACTACACATGAGTGATCTTGAGTGGGATCACTGGGTAATATTTGTAGCATGAAACAGGCTTTTTATTTAAATGAGGGCATGTTTTGTAAAATAGACTGACCTGGACGCGTGAGAGCAGCAGCAGAACATTAGCATTAGCATGTAATATGCATTTACACCGTTAATGCTACACAGTGTTTATGTTTTGGCTGAATTCTGAGGGTGAGGTGAGGTTGAGGGTCAGCGGGGGCTGTGGGGTGCATTTGCGAGGCTAAAAATGTGAAGTGATTTCAGACATTTAGAAAGTTATACAACGCCAGTGCTAGCATAGAGGGTTCCAATATTTATTATAAAGGCTTTACGACTGGAACAATATGCTCCTTTAAGTTCTCTGATTTTGGAGGATACTGCTAATGGTGCTGTGATGAAACCGCCAGCAGAGGTTGTGCCGGGCCTGGTTTGGAGTTTTGGGTGGAGAAGTGATGGGGTGAGGTTACCGCTGTGGAGTGAGCTCCGTGCTGCTGCTGCTGGTGCTGCTGGAGGAACACAAGCTCTGTAATGCAGAATGATCCCAGCAGCAGCAGCAGATCTCCACTCAGTCCATCCTCACTTAATGCCATCCAATCCAGACACTCCTCGCTCACGCAGACAGACAGACAGACAGACAGCACCCCCTTCGTACACACAGACACCCCGGCAGAGAGTATTTACACATCAACAAACCGCTGATCGCCGAGCTCTCGATCGTCATACAGAAACACGTTTGTTTATCTGAAATACAGCGCTCTGGATCCCAGTTTGAGATTCTGAACTTGTTTGAAGGTCATGGCTGAAATCAAACGGTCTGCAAGCTCTGGTGCTGCTCATCTCTCCCTCAAACGCTCTGTTCGTCTGGGAGATCTGTTTGTTTATGTGCTTTTCAGCAGCCAGATGTTAATGAGTAAGGAGGAAAATGGACACGCAACATTAAATCAAGCAAACACCGCGAGCTAACTGTGGCAAACAAGAGAGGACTCATTGAGTTTTACGAGGGTGATATTGTTCCTGCGATTCAGCAGCGTTGTGTTCCGAGTCACGTTATTGTAAGAGTTACTCATTAAAGGTGACCGTGTTTCACAAAAGCATCAGCACTTCTGCAAAGGTCATTTCGTAATGTTTAAGGTGCTTCACAAATGAATAACTTTTATGGGATTCTGCAGGATCTGGATGCGTTCTGCAGAGACAAAGTGAGTTTGATTAAGGAGCTGATCGTGCTGCTCCCTAATGAGAGCTAAGTATTAAGAATTACAACCTTCCCAAACATTAGCTCAAAGGGCAATAAGCTCACGAGGCACATCCCTCACTCGACTAATAACAACGGAACAAGAGCATTCTGACATCTTCGAGCTCAATCACATCCCAGTGTTCATCCATGAAGGACACATTGGCTGCTCGTGGAAACTAGCTTTAGCTATGGAAACATTCTTTCACAAGGAACATTTCAGAGATGAAACATAGACAAGAGCTGCTCCATCTTCAATTGGGTTGCAGTCGGGCCGGTCGAGTTTGTGGACTTTTTTTGTGGACTGGGGGAGCAATCAAGACGAAGCAGGAAGGAACCAAACCAACCAAATCTCAGGTTTTACTGGAGCTCAGCTCTACAGAGCCGTCAGTCAAGTACTTTTCTCCAGAATGGTTCTTCTCTCTGTAGTCACTGCAGAAATCAGGCAACCTTCGTTTTTTTAAATCCACTTTAATTCACAAAGAATGCCGTGGTTGCTTTTCCTGATCAGTTGCACATTGTTTTAATGCGTTTACTCTGGAATACGTGATCGGAAGGAAATTCACAACTGAACTCGTACGAGAGGCATCCCATCACTGTAGCGTTTGGATACTGAGGCCATGCCATGTCTCGATTCCCATGAGAAATGGTGCGGAGAGCGCTATAGAGGATATTTATTGTGGAATCCAAGAAAAAAAAACCCAAGCAACCAATGAACATGAAAGACTAGAACGAAAACAAAGAGCAAAAAACTAGCAGAACCATGCGGACACAGATAACCCCGCGTTTCTCTCTCACGTTTGCCGATTTAACGGAGCAGCAGATTAATGTTCTGCTCACTGCAAATATTGTACCATAAAACTCACAACAAAATACTTTCTTTTTCCAGATCAATCAATGTTCATAAACACATTTAGAACGTCCTAACTCAAATAAAATAAACAATCCCAGGGATGAGGAACAGACAGGGGCATCTGAAGGGAATGCATTTAAAAATGTTCTGCATTGATAAAAGTGTCATATTTGTAAGCGTTTGAAGTATAAAATGATATTGAACAGTGATAACTAAAGTGTTTCTGGATCTAATCTGAGCTCACATCTTTTATCGATTTAGTTTGGATTGTTAAACACAAAAGTAAATCTATTGCTGGTTTCTGATGTATCTCCGAACATCCATTTACTCTGACTCTCAGCGTGAATTTAATCATTTTAAATCTGTCTTCTGGTAAGAAATCGTATTAGATAACAATTTGATATCACTCCAAATGAGAGAGAACACATCTGTCCACTGTTCCCATGAGCAGCAGAAACTGGAAGGAAAAGAGCGAGGAAAGGACATCTGGCCTTCCACAGCCAACTACTGGAGCCGCTCTCAAAGTCAGGAACAAATCCCTGGTTTGACACTCGAGTAGAGTTAGAGATATGTACTGGTTAACGAATGGGAAAGTAAAGTCACGACGGATGAATCCGGTTCCATGAATTCATTTCTAATCTCATGTACAGAGCACTTCCCATGTGAAGCATGTTGTTTTAAACGCTTTCAGCTGTGGAGCAGCACTTGCGCTTTCCGTCCACAAACCTGAAAGGAAAGCCCTGACTCTAGGCCCGTCTCCTAATTGGTCCGCCTATTATGTTTTAGAACAAGCCCTTGAAGATTTGTCAAAGTTAATATTTTATAGCCAACATTCTGCAAACTCCAAGCAACTCTTGAATTAATGAGTCGAGACAAGAAAGAGAAGCTTTGCCAACAGCAGCTACTGGCTGTCAAGCATTAAAGAGCGAGAAGCTGCCAATTGAGAGAAGACGGAAGCACTGAGAGCACTGTGTGTTTTTATGCATGTGTCAAGAGAGAACTTGTTTCTCATCTGCTTAGTTCTTTACGCCTCTTTGAGTGTTCGTGAGCGTATAAATGTGGTCAATGAGACGTACTCGCTGTTCCACTCAAAACAACCGGAACGCCTTCATCTCCTTCCCTCGCTCTATCATCCAAACCGAATTCATTAAAGCACCGAGTGCTCAGAGTGAGTGTGCCCGGGCTCATGAAGATGTACCTCGCAGAAACTGTGCTTTGTCATCGTCACACATCGTCACAATCTCACCACAGCCACAAAAACAGTGTAGTAGCGTTCATTAATTTTGTCGAGGAACTGCGTTGGTTCTCAAACTTCTGTAGCAGAGGTTCACAGCCGTCCTTTTCGACGTCTGGGGCCGAAATCTCGTTGCATTTCATTACAGCCAGTGTAACTTCTTCGCACACGTGCTGGTGCTTCCCCTTAGCTTTCCATTCGAGAGGAGCTAGGCTAAAACCACGAGCCAAAGGCTTGGACTATGGTGTAACCGCCGGAAAGAGCCTGGTGTCCACCTCACAGACATTGCGACGCAGTGCAGAGACGGACCGTAAACTCTGTGGTTTGCCAGTTTGGTAGCAAAAGTGATGTCATACATATCCGAGCATCTCTGCCTTTAGCACAACAAACACCGAACGAACCCAAGCACTTAGCGTTTGATGGAAGAAGTGAAATACAACTGTTCTTTCAGCAGAGTGCTGGCGATCACCCACAAACCTACTCCGATCCAGGGAAAAGCTGGAGTAGATAATGGATCGACAAGGCGGATGAAAAGGTTAAATAAAATGCTGCTATTGAAAGACAAATCAGCAGCAAGTGGCAAGCACCGCAACCCTCTGAACCAATCCGAACGCTCTCACTCGGCACTGATTAGCCCAGACTGATGCGATCCAACTTAATATATTTTAATGGTTGATGCCATTTACTTGGAGAGCAGCAGCAACAAGTGTGTAATTATCTCCCTAATTAAGCTGCCAAAGCACACGCACTGGTAGAGCACCTCTGCAACAGTGAGTGCTCTGTTCATTAGCATCTCGCTAAGCTTATTAATCATCTAACAGGCAATTAGCAAGCCGTTACCATTCATGCCTGCTATGCAAATGTATTCCTGGGATAATATAGAAAACATTATTAAAATGAGCTCTGTGACAATATAAATTATCTCTGGTGTTAATGCACAACAAAGATAAACACAAACACATTTGTTTGTGAGAGAAAGATCAACAGCATGGGAGCGATTAACCTGGCGCACCTCGGAGGCCTTTGTGAGCTTTAGTGATGGGCTGCACCGGACGGAACCTGCAGCTTCATCCCTTCAGGAGACAACAGATGATGCGCAGCCTGCCTGCACCTCCGACACCGGAGATGAAGAAATAAAGACTCAACAAAACAAGGCATCACCACCAGGGCCCCGAGCACACACTCCATTAGGGAATTAAAGCTGCCCTTGAGTCATTTCTGGGGAATCAAATGGAGTGTAAATGGGATTTTCCACTAGATTCAAAGCAAATTGTAATAAAAGCCACAAATAATAGATGCATCATAAATGTCAGGCAGGCTCAGCCCGGGTCCCCTTGGCCTCTGTTGCTAATGTGATGTTCTCTCTAAGAGGATATTATGTCAAGCATCGGAGTGGGCTGTGGTTCGGGGCTCTGGCACAAACCAAGTTGTGGGGGAACGACATGTAAAATGCATTTGTAAAAGTCTTTTGTTTATCTTTTGCACAAGAAACCAGCACCACAAGAGGCTTTTGATTTACGTTTCAATCCCACATTCCGTGTGATATTCCTGATGCTTTTCAAAACGGATGACAGACGTGAGAAACCCTTTGTTCTGGATGAGAACGTAGAGTCGCTCGCCAGGCGGCTTATCCATCTTTTCCCAAACCATTTTCCTCTAGATTTTAATTACAGCGTGTTCAGCGAGCGCATCCTAATCAGGCTTGTATTTGGACACATGTGTGACCGAACCAAGCTTTATTTGGGCCAGATGTGCCCTCTCCCCCAGGCTGAGGTGATGTATGGCTAGTTGGCTTGAGAGAGGTACAACGAGGAGCAGTTCACCGGCGCTCGCCAGACCTACTTAGCAAGAAGCGCCAAAGACCTCCGCATGGGGAGTTTAACAGTACTGGCCAAGAACAAGCAGAACCATAACCACATGTGTCTCGAGTCGACACACACACACACACACGCGCACAACTTCCCCATCTGATGTGAATTTCTGCGAGAGACAAATCCATGCGTTGATAGACACAGAGTGTTCGATTACATCCCTTCCCCTGCGCTCCTTCAGGCTGCCGTTAAGAACAGTCGATGAGTGAGGGCCTTTCAATTACAGCTAGATTCTGTCCTCACTAATTACTGCCACTTGTGTTGATTTCTTCTCAGAAGGGCCATAATTTCTCTCCTCCTCAACCCCGCGCTGCCACCCGATCAATTAACATGAATAATACCAGGGCTATTAGAGGCCTGCACACTGCCTAAGGAGGAGGTCTCGCCATCAGCAGGGCGAGCGATTGCTTAATATAGCAGACGGACTCAGAGCAGAGCTTACCACAGAACACTCCGCTAAAATCAATAGCAGCAGTCTAAGCGTATATTGTTTCAAATGAGGAGAGCGCGCTACGATAAAAGCCATCAATAGAAGCGTCTGTGCCTCAGAGATGCTGAGCATGCATTAAGAGAGAGTACCCCCTTCAGGAGGATGCTACGCTCCCCAACCAACATCTCAGTCTCTGGAGCTGAGCACGTGCCTCCAGCCTGAGGAACAGAGAGAATCTGGAGGTTTGGGGATTACTTCTGGGGTGAGCACCAACATGTTGAAAAAGAGCATCTGGATAATCTTTTTCTTAAGATTTATTTTTGGCCTTTTAGCCTTTATTTTGAGCAGATGGACAGTAGCTAGACAGGAAGATGTTGGATGGAGAGAGGGTGGAGGATGGGAAATTAAATAAAATGTCTTCTCTATTGTCCACAAGGTGGCGCTGGCTTTGACACAGCCTGATTCTCCAAATGTGTTGAGCTCATTTTATCAAACTTCTAATCATGCCAGTAAATGACATCACTTTGTTTATACATTGAAACGTTATGAACATAAACGCAAGTACGACTTTGGCCTAGTGGTGGCGCTAGATGTTTGAGTTAGAGACTGCACATTTAGTCTGCTTCTAGGTCAGTGGCTTGGCAGTAAATGTGCCAACTTTTATAACTTTCCCGTAATCGGTTTATGGGGCTTCAGTGGTGGAGCAGAAGAAAACTTTCGCTTCTGGACGGTTTCCTGGAGATACTTTCCTCAGTTGAAGAGTCAACCAAACTCTTGAAGCAGCAGACCATCAAGCTGGAGGAAGGGAAGAACATTAAAATAAAATGGCAGAAATCTGCTGCAGATTGGATAAATGGCGGGGGCAGCCATGGTGAGGTATGTATGTGTGCGGCACAGAGCGGGAGAGAAACTGGTGGAAATAATACTCAAAGAATGCGAAAATGAACTCGAAGCCTTCACACGTTAAGAACTCCAGAAGTAGTGACCGTGAAATCCCAGTTATTGCCGATGTTTCGTGAAGGCAACACTGCAGCTCGTCAGTGAGAGCAGTGATCGTCAGAAACGAGCAAAAAGGCAGAATAGGTTGAGATAAGAGGCTGATCCTACGTAACACCGAACAAGAGTCTCAGAGGAAGCACAAACCTCGATGGAGATTTGTGGGAATGATTCCTCGCTAAAGACGCTCCACGTGGAATAGAGGAGCACTCGGCAAGGCTGTGCCGGACGACCCCTCCGTTTGTGAAGGACGATTGGTGTAGGTTCAAGATCGAAAATCCCTGGCTTGAATCTACTGTTGAGTGGTTGAAAAAAAAAAGAGTTCTTACGTCGTCACTTTTGATCCCAAAAATTTTCACCACAAAATAAATAAAAAGTAAAAATAAAATAATTCCGAAAATCAAATCGAAACTCACAATGGTATTCCTGACATCCAAAAAACCAAACTATTGAGCTTTAAAGTAAATTACTAGAATATAGACGGTAAAAAAAATGTCCCCTACAAGTCTCTTAAGGTAGGTGTGGCTTAATGAGAACTGAAACTTAAGCAATGACCTAATTAACATAAATAATACTAACATTTTACTTAAAATATTCATAAAGAACATTTCCATTATTGTTTATACATCAACATTTCCGAATCAATAAAAAAACAAAACATAGGAGTTTGGCTCTTACAATGGGAGAACACATCTTCACATTAACGGAGCACTAATCTCGCTGCGTAACTACAGAGAGGTAACAAACTATTGAAATTAAACGTTATTTTGTTTAGATATTACCCCTAACCCAACCATTGGTCAAATATTAAACTAGGTTTCATTTCTAAAGGTATTCATTCAGGTCATGAACGTATGTGTAGAACGTTTCTGAATGCGTTTGTACTCAACTAAAATCAACAAATCCCATCATGCCCCGCGGCTCGAGCTCTGCTTGTTTACCTCCAGTCTGTGGTGATTCGGCTGAGTACATGGAAATGCAGAATCCTGAAGCCGCGGGCTCTCTGATCCCTCATATCAAGTTGCTCTTATCTTTCGTCCTGCAAAGAGAGGATGAAAGGAACGAGGGATCATTTAAATCCACAGCAGCTGATCACGGAGCAAAATCAGAGTTTTTCATTTTCTGAGGAATTCTGAGCTTACAGACAGCAAACCTTTCACATGGGCAGCACTGGGGAGACTGGGGGAGATGTGGGTGAAAGGTCACTGAGGAGGTCGAGAGGAATGTCAAAGATGGCGTTTCAATGTTTTATTTATTGGGTAATTGGATATGCGCATATCCAGAATGGAATTACATGCAAAAATATTGGCCTCATAAAATGTAATTAGCATATCGTTTTAAAGGGTGTGACGTGGATATGAACCGGCTTTTTGAAACCTCTGTGCTGTTCATGGACGTCCAAATAAACGGATCCAGTGATCGTTCCTTAAAAGAAAAACTCTCTGACTGAATGACGTTCTTCTCACACAAAGAAAGCTCTTGTGAAGTGTAAACATTAGAGGAAATGCACGTTTGCTCTGTGCGCATCTGAACTCGACCACACACTCAACTCCAATATCTCCGCTTTGATTTCAGACACAATCGCTCGTGGAGATATACCACGTATAATGGCATTAATTACAGATTAATAACAAAAACAACCATTTTTCTCGCTGGGTTCCAAGTTTATTCTACGTTTCTTAAACCTGAAACTTTCTCTTTAGCTTCACTGTTCCGTCAGCACTTTTTTCAATTCCAGACTCCTTGAACGGACAGCAGACTCTACGTGTGTAATACGTCAAATATGGACTTTCACACAGGGTTCATTAAGCTTAAAAAAATTTGGGCGGCACGTCGATGCACTGGGTGACACTGTGGCCTACTGGTTAGGAGTTTGCATGTTCTCCCTGTACTTGCGTGGGTTTCCTCCGGGTTTACCCCGGTTCCCCCCAACTGGCTCTTGTTGGCCTGAACTGGAGCAAATAAACCCCTCACCTCTCAATAAGGTCAGGATTTCAGAACCGCCGAAGAGCAGGTGGAGAGGCTGATTAGACGAGGCTGGAGCGATGGACGAGGCCAGCACTGGTGATCCTTATTATCCAGCCAGCGGTGAGGGGACCAGACAAAGCCAACCACAGGATGAAACATTTCAAGTTACTTGCACAAATCCATTTTACTCTTTCTGTTTTTATCTGACGAGAGCCTTGGAGAAGGAAGCGCAGATGGAAACCTCGGGCCAATTAGAAATGAAAGTCGAGAGCCGAGGCAGACGGCGGCCTGTGAAGAATAACAGCCAGTATTTATCTAAATAATTGAATCATATCTGAATATAAAATAATCATTTGCATATAATTGGACATCCATGAAAAGATAGTTTAGCTGAGTTAAGATAGATGGTAATCTTTATTTTATCATTTGTTCTGTGTCGAGAGTTATTAGGTTATAAAATGCAAGAAACATTTACTTAAAAGAAACCAAAGAAAACCATATCTGTAATTATCAAAGATTTTAAAATACAGATGTGTTTTTTTCTGATTTGAAGGGCACCAGAATAGAGTACTCTGTATAATGTTTACATTAATGCGACAAAGAGGCTTTCGAAGCAGTTAATTTATTAATTTAAAATGTTTTTCTTTCACATCACTCGACTGCATGAATAAACGACTCCTTTACACGAGAAAGTGATTTTGGGAGTAGGTTTACTCTCGGGTAAAATCTCTCCGTTCTGCTGTTTCTCTCTCTTCCTCACTGTTCTTCCCATTCCACGTCATCAACACTCGCCTAATTGAACATGTGATTTTACTGCGTCAGGTTTATCTTCGTAGTGCGCGTTCTCTCCATCTTGGGTCTTTGGGGAAAACTCTATTATGCTTTGGTCGGAGAGTAAAACTCAGATAAAAGATAATTGCCTGCGAGACTTGACTCCGGCACGGATATGTAAATGAGAGCTAAATTATTCAGCATGGTTTAAAGGTTAGCTGAAGGTTATTACAGAGGGAGGCTATGAAGAGAGAAGGAGGCTGTGTTTGCCGTGCGCTACGGTGAATGTGGATTTGTCTTTGTGTGTGATGTCCACAAACCGAGAGGTTAGGCACATTTGAAAGGCTAATTCTCACTGGAAGCAGCTTTTCAGTCGACTGACAAAGTGCGAGTCTCTGGTGGGACTCAAACAATAGCGAATCAATTATTTACAGGCAAATTAGGCCGATGTCTCTGGGAACACTTTGCGCGCAGGCAGGAACACAGTGCTCCGGCTCTCCTCGTGTCGGGTTGCCAGTGAAAGGCTGTAGCTAATGAGTGCTGGAGAGTTCAGGAGACGCGAGAAGACGCGCAGGTTTGGATTGAGACGTGTGTAAGGCAGTGAAGAGAGATGATGGTTCGCTCCGGGGGCCGGGGAAATTACCTGCCTCATTGTTGTGAGCTCAGAGGAGCCACGCTGTGAACCGCAGGGGGGACATCTAAACCCTCGCACGTTACCACAGTAACACACCGCCTTCTGTTTCTGCGTGAACACGGATTTCATGTACAGTGTGAGATTGTACACATGTTATTTCTGAATACTCGATTCTGATTGGCTGCCAGTTGTTGATTCGTTTTGGATAAGGTTGCTCCGGTTCAGTTTGTTCACTTACAATATCAATCCACTGTTATTGGTTACCATAGTAACCCACGGCTTCTGGTATAATCCATGGTTACGGCAGCAGCAATTGGCTGATCTGGGATTATTTGTGGAGCGCTGCTGGTCTCCTCTAGAGCTGGAGTGAGAGAGACAGAACGTTGTCAGCAGCGGCAGGTTTCGGGGCCCAATCAGCAACTGGGAATTAGCATAAAGCAAATATTGAAAATGAGATTAGATATGGTGTAGCGCAGTGTTATTCTTCATTAATGTTATCTTAATGGTTTAAGTATCAATTCTTTATCTCTACCGAACTTTACTTTTTGTGTGACCGTCAATTATTATTTACGGTTGTAGACGCTTTACTTTTACAATCATTTTAAAATTCCAGGTGAAGTATGCAGCTGTGCGCTCCTGGTGTTTCACTGCTAGGGGGAGTTTGAAGCTTAGGAAGGAGCCGTCGATACCTGCAGCACTGTCCAGAACACCAGCACGGGAAGCTTCTAATGGATTCCCAGCGATGCTCACGTGTGCCAGTAAAAACAAAAGCTTTTTGTTCAGCCAAACGCAACGCTTCTACGTGTTCCGCTCGCCGTTTCCTAGAGAGTTCCATAAAGCTTGTCTCCAGCAGAGCGCCACTTGTGATTGGCCGAGGGGATCACCTGCAGATGATCATTACATGGCATGGCCTCCAAAAATGATTTTAACTAATGCCAGGAGCCCATAGGCACTGCTCCACAAGTCTCCTCTGATGTTCGTCTGATGTTTCCTCTTTGATTTCTCTGACCCTACAAGGAATGAAGAGAGAAGGAGGTGCTAGTGGAATCTTAAAGCTCGATGCAAATCTCTCAGGAGACCTTCACTGCAAAGAGAGATGTGGGAGATCAAACGGAGCGCTGTTTTGTTGTGCGTCAGCTGCTGTGTTTCTCTGAAGAGCTTCTGCCTCTGAAGAGATGGAAAGCTGATGAGTGTGATTCTCTGGCTGCTACACGATTCACGTAACGCCTGTTAATCACGACGTAATGTTTGGAGAAGCAGCTTTCACTCACACACATCTAAATGAAATCTAAATGAAAAGGATTTCACCGTGTGCCTTCTTTTGTTTAGTATTTTTCACACCCACTGGAGGAGTTCTTTCGTGTTTGTGGGCTTCTACTTTCACGATCACCCCGTCTCTGTTCACAGGAATTTCTGAGGCTTTTTCTGAAGACAAATCATCAAAAGCAGAGAACTGTAACGTCCTGAACAACGTTTCTGATCCCGCCACAACTCTCTTTCCTCTCAACACACGCAGTCTCCGGATGGACTGCTTCCAATCATTTCATGTTTTTACTAGAAGACCATTCTTTTCTTTTCTTTGTTTTTTGTGTGTGTGTATTTTACCCAAAGCACTGTGCACAATGTGAAAAACACAACGACTGAAAAACTTTACTATTAAATAAGTTGTTTATAAAAAAGGAATGACATTTCTATTCATTTTCCTGCCGGCTTATTCCCTTTCAGGGTCATGGGGTTCTCCAGTGCACATTGGGGCGAGAGGCGGGGTACACCCTGGACAGGTCACCAGTCCATCACAGGGCAACATTTAATTAACCCAACCGCATGTTTTTGAGATTGGGGGTGGGGGGGGAAGCTACGCAAGCACGGGGAGAACATGCAAACTCCTTCCAGGAAGGTCACTGGGAGCCTCGAACCGGCAACCTTCTAACTGGAAGACCACAATGCTACCCACTGCACCACCATGCTGCCAAGAGTTTGGAAATCAGCTGCAATGAATAAAGGAATAAAACTAAAAGAAAACCCTGCACTGCTTTCTCTAGATATTAACTAAATCTCTCTCTCTCTCTCTCTCTCTCTCTCTCTCTCTCTCTCATTATGTAAATAAGGATCGGCATTAGCATACTCAGCAGAGACACTCCAAACTGGTGAAAAGAGCAAATAGAAATGTAAAAATATCTTTATGTCGTTAATGAATCCATCGGAGTAGATCTACAGAGTGCAGTCTTTGAAAGCTACGTATTACCGCCATCGTTAGCAGATATTTATTATGAAAATGACAGCAGCAGCAGCAGCATCAGCATCGCTAACTCAACCTTCTTCAAACAATCTCATTAGCATCGCAGGTTTAATGGAGTAACTTCTACCATCTGTTTATACACCAGCAGCTAATTCTGGAGTTCAAGCTGCGCTGCTTCAGCAAGTAAGAATCAGCGTTTGGAAGGATGTCGGAGGCTAATGAGTGCAGTGTTCAGCAGCTTGCAGACCACACACATACGCACACACACACACACACACACACACACACACACACACATGTGATGTGGAGAAGAGCTGAAGACGACGACGACTACGATCTTTTTCTCCAAGAAAGGCCGTGCTGAATGGAATGAAATGGGCCTGTGACGATGATGTGAAATATTACTGCTGTAGGAAAGTTCTCTCTGACAGAAGGCCCTCGAGATCCCCCCCCCCCCCCCCAACACCGCCTCCGCTCCTCTATTATCACAGGTGAAGTACACGGAGCAGCAGGAAACTCATTTATTTCTCTATGTATCGCTCTGCAGCCGCAGGCAGACAACGAGGGTTAGCATTTCAGTAATGCGCTCATCATTTAAATGGCAATGCTGTCTGTTCCCAGAGTGTGATGAATGATGCAACGAGACGTTTCCGTCTTCACCAGAAATACAGAGCAGAGCCGTACCTCTGCAAAACAAACAGCTCTCCAATCAAAACGCCACGATTAATTACTGAATTACAGAGCCCATGGCACCGCGACAGATGCCGAAAGAGTGGCCTGCAGTTTTCTTAAGTGATCACCGTGAGAACGAGATCTTCTGATTGCGTGTTAATCACAAAGGAACACACGCTAATAGATTTATTGAAACAATTGATGTTCCTCTCGGCGGATTCAGGACCTCATCTGCGGAGGAAGTGTGTCTGACACTCGCAGCTGAAGCTACCTCGAGCGCCTCCTGGAGCACGGATGCAGTAGCGGAGAAGATGCAGTTCCGCCGTGTACGCCCATTCAATTTAATTCATTTTCATTTATAGCATTTTTTTGAAACTTGTAGAAAACTGAATGCTGTCCATCAAACAGTTGATTATTTCCTAAAGATTAATTTCTCCTGGTGAATGGATCTACAGTTAACCAGGAAATATTTCAGCCCGTTATTTGTTCTTCTTTTAATGTGTTTGACTCTCTTTATATCGAGCTGTTTGTTCTGTGTAAAGTACATTATAAATAAAGCAGCGAGGAGGAAGCAGTGCTGTGACTAGTTACCATTACTAGTTGCTTCATTCATAACTCCATCACTTTGCAGTGAGTAACACTCGGTCTGTTGAACTAACACGAGGAACTCGACGGGAGAGGAAGTGCATCTGCAGCCGCTTTATTGAACTTCCTGTTTGTCGCTGTTGATGGTAGCTCCGCCTTCGAGCCATGGCGGCACAGTTCCACTGTAATGGGTAACGCGTTACTGCCCTACACCGGAGGATGAAGAGGAGGAGGTTCTGAAAGCGCTCGCGTCAGTGTGACAAATGAATCATTACTAATGAACGACAAAGAGAAAAGATATTTTCAATGTTGCGTGAATCTTTAATGTAAATGGAATCTCAGATGAGCTGAGGCTAGTTTTCCACCAGGCTTCTATTAAAATTGATAAATTTCATTAAAAGCTCAGAATCGAGGAAACAGAGAGACGAGAGGCCTCCTTCTCTCTCTCGATTTATTATTCCATTTCCCGCTCGCGTTATAGAAGATCGAGTCTTGCATGCTCTCCTCCTTTGCTGATGTCAAAATCAGAGTGATTTTATAATTGGGCCCCGGCTCATTGTTATTCAAAACCCGGTAGAGCCAATTAGCTTTACCCTTTCTGACCCGTTCTTGCTTTGCAGGAGCGCTAACTAAAGAACGAAGTGAAGGAACTGTAGCGGAGCTCTTATCTTCCCCTCAGTTCTGATTAATAATCCTGTCGCAGACGTCTCACTGTTAAAAGAGAAAAGCCTGGTTCTCAATCACTCCCTTCGCTTTTAACGCCTTTATATTAATCTTTAATGGTGGCGGGGTCACTCGCTCCCTTTTGTCTCGTCAGATAAATTTAGCCTTAACAAGATAATGAGCTTCCAGGAGGACGGGGACGGACGAGCTGAACTAAAAGTGTGACCCCTCGATTCATATTCGGTCTAGAAACGCTCGTCTGGGTTTGCAGCATCCTGATCTCTCGACACGTCCATCATCTTGATCCTTTCACAAGACGAGTGAGAGGAAAGGTGCCAGATCTACCAGCAGCGAGGAGCAGGGCAGTGATCTCCATGAGATGAACGTGTGGCGCACAGGAGACATGAATGTAGAACTAAAGTCCTGATCCAGAGAGAGATTTCCTGATCGAACGTCTCATCGTCCTCTTGGGATTATAACGAGACCGTTCCCTCACACCGGATTGTGTTCTTCTGAGCTGCGTTTAACTGCTTCTGCTGCTGCGGTTCATCTCAGGGCTATGTTTCTATGACTGGAGGCCCTCGCCTTTGTCGCCTCAATGGGAAAAGGAGGGGAGAATGTCAGCAAGATGTTGCAAGAAATAGGAAATGAGGTACTTGATCCTTCCTGTTGTTCCTCCATTTTGCAGAGAGGCTGGCGGGGAGAGGGGGATGTTAAGCATTTCTTCCTCACGAACACGTACTTCACTCCACCCCTTCATTAAACCTTTATCTATCAGGAGTTTAGAGGCAGACGTACGCCACTGGGCATCATTTAGGTCCAAAATGCTCACAGAGACAGAATTTGCCTTTGGGAATCCAGCTTGAGATGCCTCCCACACAAAGCAGTGCATTACAACTGTTCTCGGGTCAGCCACAGAGCACTCGTGGGCATCTTTAAACACAAATAGACAACTTCTCTCCAACCCCATCATTCGACTGACCCAAAGCAATCACTACAAGTGCTCCAAAGACTCCTGGGAAAATTAATACGACAACATTGATTTTCAGGGAAATTATCCCACAAATCCTTCTAGCCTGAACTTTGATAACTGCCGTGCCGTGGTTTCGTAGAGGCAATGGTGCGATGTGCAAGAGAACGTACAGCTTCTGTTTATCAGCACTAATACGAGCAACAGAAAGGAAGGAATTCTCAAAAGGAATAGAATGCATCCATCAATATAATCGTATATCTGCCTCCCCCAATGCTGCTGCTGCTGATGATTCTGACGAGAAAGAGAATGAAAGCAAAGCCCCGCACAGGAAGAGCACACACCCCCTGCAGAGCCTAGCATTGACTCCAGGTGCCGCTCTCCTCCATCATCTTGACGAATGTGATCTATGACCACAAGGAAATTGGTGCTTTTCAGAACAGACAAAAACATGAGCTTAGGTATGTGCAGAAACATCAAAGTGAGGCTACGGAACAATAAAATCGCACCCCCCCCACCCCCGTCCAAGAAAAAGCCACCAGGTGGGGTCAAGATCCAATGTCCACCTGGCATCCATTAGGTTCTCCATTAGACCTGGATTTCCACTTCTCTCCCACCTCACAAAGCCTCTGAAGTGCGAGCGCATGCGGAGAGCTCGTGGCTGCCAAGCTTGTAAAGCCGCAGGCGTCGGTAATGCAGAGCAGGAGTCGCTTTATTACCGCAGTGAAATAATCTTTAGCCAAGTGACTAAAATGATGATGGACCCAGATTTATGACCCCGGCATGCATCATGAGTCTGGCTGCAGATTAGGATCTCGGAACATCTGCAAGGTACGAATAATTCCTGCAGCCCTCTCCTTGAAGCGCTCGGATGCCTTGCTTTGGTCTGTTATGCAAGGCAGCCTCTGGGACAATACCTGTCAGAAGCACATCCGGAAACAGGCAAAACACACATCAGAAGCTACAAACTCACGCGTGTCTCCGCCCCCTCCAGCATTGATCCGCTGCCAGTGATGCCACAGCAAAACATTCGTTCCTCTAATGTGCTTTGGATGAAACAAAGGTTCAATGAGCATAGGAATGACACTTTCAGTCGACGAAGAGCGGTTCTCTGGCTTTTTGTAGCAAGTTGTTTTGGTAAATAAAATAACAGAAATAATTTAATAAAGCTGTTTATACTGTTGCAGTTTCATCCTGCATTGATTCAGCCCAAACTCACCAGGAGAACGAGAGAAAAGGAAGAACTTTCTGTCAATGTGAAGTCTGGACTTTATGTACCTGTGGCGCTAATGCATTTGTCACTTGATCTGCTTGATCTAAATGTGAAGAAGACTTTAAGAAAGGCATCTTCAGGCATTCAGAATGTTTAGAGCATCTGGATAAACATTCACAGGCATGGGTTTACGACTGGCTTTAGGATGCTTTGCACTTCTTGAACTGGAATGAGTGGCTGTGATTCGCCAGCAGATTCATCCCCTGAGCCAATCAGCATCAAGCTTCCAAAAGCTTCACCTGAATAAACAGGACACAAATATTCACAGACAAGTTTGTCTTGTGCCTCTGAAGGAACAGAGATGGAGTTTCGAGAATCTTCCCGGACGTGTCTGTTTTTGGCTGCTGAAGAACATGAAAATAATCTGAGCTTCTGTTCTTGTTCTTTATGATAAACATGTTTCTGCAACACAAAGGTTCCTGCTGCAAAAGTCCCTAGCGCTGAATTCTCAAGCACAGTAACGCCCTGCTCACTGAAACGGTGCCGCGAGCAGCATCCTTCAAGCTCCTGGTAGATCATTGTGTGTAGACCATAATACACAGTGGACCATCCCCAGCAGAACCCAAATCATCAGTGAACACGGAAACTTCTCACCGGACTACTTCAGTGCCTTTTCATTCACCTCAACCTCTTGTGCCTCAACAGGAGGAATGACACATTGGTAGAGTATCTCCAGGATTCTGGGAGTAGTCGCTAAACAGATGCTGCCATCTAGCTGAAACCGAGTCTAGACTTTATGTGTAAAATATTGAATATTTATCAAACTGTGTTTCTGTGTTATCTGAAACCAGATGCACATTTCACTGGAGGGGGTTTCACACACATGGATTTCACATGAGGAGTTCTAGGACAAACATTAGAAACCAAAGTTATCTGTGTATCTGTAGGGACCAAAAATGAGAAAAGCTTTTGCGCTAAATCCAGCGACTAATAAGAGAATTCTCCCGTTTGATTTCTGGTGTCTGGCATCCTCTAAAACCCACTCACCTTTAAAAGTAAAGTAAGTATGCCCTCTGGAGGACAGAACAGGAATTAAATCAAACTATAAAACCTATAAAGCAAGGAATTTGGGCCACTCTGATCCACCGTCACAAACATCCATCAAAGAAGCAACAGTTGTTTCAAGAGCAGCTTCTGACCTGAAAGCAGTTCCACACTTTATGCTGTAATTCTATTACTTCTGGCAAAAGTGCTATATTTCTGTCATTTCAATACATTTTAAAGGAATCAATGGGAGATAAAACGTGAATACAAACAAGTGCGATTTTTTTTTGGGATCGGCATGTGGAGGGGGATTTAAAAACGGCTGCTTAGAAACGTTCATAGAATCCTGCGCACAGCACACTGCTCAGTGATGGAGCTGATGTTGGGTCACACTGTTGGTGGTATATTCGTATTGCGGCGGAACTCAGTTTGATCTGTTTTGTTAAGAAGATTTGCAGCTACAATATTTGATGTTCATCAAGAGACTGTTTGATGATATGAAGCTCAACGTGTTCTTCTGGATCCTCAAACACACGGCTGGCATCGTTCGCCCTCACACAGAGCTTGGCTTTAATTCAAGAGATTTCGGTTTAACAGTGACTGCAGACAATTCCTTCAGTTTCAAGATAAATGAGACAAACATCCCTCAAACAAAAGTGATTTGAATCTCCTCATTTCTACAGTCTGCAGCGTTCGCAAAGACGCGAGCGAGAACAGCGCCCCCTTCCCTCCATGTCTATAAAGCTCTGAAACGCTTGATATTACCGTACTTTAAATCGCAGGTTTGGTCATGTTTCCCGTCTGGGGCTGACTGTGGAGGATATTCAAACACAGAGGAAATTCTCCACTTTGCAGCCTGTTTGTGTGTTTGGTGAATTCCTTCCCATAGGAGGCGGGCTTTCGTGTCGTAGCTGGATGGCGTCCTGCAGAAGCACATGTTCAGTGCTAATGATCTGCAGACACAAACCGGAGTTTCCCTAAAGCACTTTGACTATGAGCTTAATGAGTGATGAATAAACTAAAAGCTCATGTGCTGCAGGAGGCGCTCGAGGAACAGGAAACACCTTCATGCTGCTGCCGGCGAATCCACAGAAAACACAGTGAACCTTCTGGAAGAAAAAAAGATCAATTCAGGAAGCTGATGTGCTCCGAATAACAACAACAGGATGTGTCCGAGTTTTATTATTAGCCGTACACAAAATTATGACATCAGCAAACTCACGGTGCTTCTCCCGGTTCAGCCATCAGTCCCAAAATGATTGATATGCATCGAATACTCCACCGACATCCATTCGAACATCTGCTTTCACGAGAAACACATACGGTGGCAAAAAGTGCCTTTCTGTCACTGCAACCAAAAACCCAAGCCCCCGAAAAACAAGCCCGCACCATAATTACCCCAATGAACCGTAAGAAGTGCTCAGAGAAGAGATTCTGGATAAACATAAACGCAGAGCCGAAAGTCCGTTTCTGTAGGAAAATGTCAAAATCACAGAAAACATTTACAAACATTGTTTGCTTCCTTCGCTGTGTCGTAAAAGCATTCACCGTCAGCTGGAATATTTAGTAGACGGCACAGCACCGGTTACCATCTCGTCACAGCACCACGCTGCGGGCTCCTCTGAGCTCCCGAGTTTGGCCCTTCTTTCAGATTAGGTGCTAGATTTTATACAACGCTGCCCACGGAAGTGATGAATTCTATTTGTATTATAAAAATTATTTCAATATAGTCTCAGATGCCCCTTTTCTGTAGTAGAAGTTAGTTTTTACCAAATTGAGGTTTACTTTCTTAATGGTATTTGCAAATAAACCTCATCCAATCCCCAATTCGTTTTGCGGTTGAAAATCTCTCTCATGTGAGACAGAGATTTAAAGAAACAGTGAAAGTCTTGCTTAGAACAATCCCCTCTCAAATATCCAAATACAAATCACACGCGGAACCCGTTTCTTTAGCACGGCTCCCATGGGTTCCAGTGTTCTATAAGCTCATGAACATCCCGAGGATGGTAAAGATTGTAAAAACCTGGAGGAGCATGTGTTTCTAGTGGTGAACCCTGACCAGAAAACAAGGGAACAAAGTGAAACGGAGTCGATGCACGTGGCATTGGTGGTTAACCACGAACTAATGAGGGGAATGCAGAAGATCTGCTGCTTGTATCTTCACCAACACAACACGCTAGTGGCTCGGGGGCTGTCTCCTGCAAGATTGTTCAGAACAAAGAGCTAAAAAACTTTTTACATTATATTTAACAAAAAAAACCTTGAAAACAAATCCTTTTAAAAACCCATTTTCCTCATGCCAGATGTTCTTTGTTGAATGGTGAGTTCAGGAAGGCAGGGATCAGGGAGGAGCTGGGCAGGAGATATGTTGAATCCATTCAGCCCCATGTGTCCCCCAGACTCGTGCGGTCCTGTAAATGAACTTTATTGAAGTAACAAAGTGCAGGAACCTCGACTGAAACATTAAAGGGGTGAGCGGCTAATGAGAAATACAAGGGTTTCCCAAGGTGAACCGCTAGGAATAAGATCTTTTCTAAAAGAACGGAACATAGAACACACGCTTTTTTATGTCATGCTGCCACCAAATCCCCACTGGTCCCTAAAAACCACAGAAGTGAAATAAAACAAACTTTTTTTAATAGTCAGTGTAAATAAAAGTAATTTGTGTAAAGTTTTGTTTTGTTTTTCAAAGGCAACATCCTTTATAAACAGCTAAGCAAACGAAGTGGATCATTGCCTACATTCACTTTACTAGTAGTCTTGAGGGGGTTCTCAAATATTTGGCAACACGAGGCTTCCTCATAAGAAAGATTTTAAATGAGGTCCTGCTCTGAACCGGTTGCAAGCTGCTGGAGTGTTGGGATGTTACTGGTGCTGCTCCTCGAGCTCTAGTTTCATCAGGAAATCACTGACTGGGAACGTAAAGAAGCCACACTGGAGCGGAGTGTTTCAAGTTTATCCGAGGGCGTAGCGGACCCGTCACAGTTACACAGAGTAAACAAATATAGTAGAACCAAAATTCGTAACTGCTGGAAGCTACGACATTTTTTACTCACTGTGGGAATGGATGAAAACACACACACACACACACACACACACACATACTTGTTTTCCTCCCTCGCAGGGCCCAACATTTTTTTACCCAATTGTGGGGTCCACCCTTTCCAGTGGTTCTACGGTGTTGAAAAAAATCAGGTAAAGCTGAAAAAAAATCCTGATCATAACCATCACTTTAAAATAACATAAATCTTAACTTTTAAACTGACATCAGTTTTCCCGTCACTTCTGGGGTCCATTTCTAACAAACAGTACTTGGGAGGCCCATCTTCACACATGTCAGTTTTTCTGTCAATAGTGGGATCCATCCCACATTATGTACTCGAGAGGTCCAAAATCTCTCTCTCACACACACACACATTCCCAGCCCTTGCATCTTAGTGGGGGACATTTCTGAAAGTTAGTATTATTAGTTTTCTTATGTATCATTTGCTTTGTGAAAGACAC
>SRMA01026581.1:69731-140178 GCA_007224835.1 Danionella cerebrum
ACACACACACACACACACACACACACACACACACACACACACACACAGTGCTGCTGCGCACGAACCGCAATAAAGTTCCAGGGGTCACCCTGTGGACTTGATTAATGGACAAGAGAAGCAGCTGTGATTGGAGGATGTCTGCTTCAGTTTACGCTGCTGGAAACGAGATTAAAAGGAAGGCGCCAGATTGAATTGTATTGGCTTTAATTGCAGAGAGCATCTTGGGCAGGACACGCCACAAACAACCCTCATAAAAACAAGAGGAGGAACGATTCAAGAAAGCAAGCGCCGTTTCAGCAGCCAAAGATCCTGGAAAATCAGAAGAAGCTTTGGAACTGTGATGGTCCTCACTGGTGATCCTTCACACTGTAAAGCCTCACTCGCAGCATCAAATCTATGAACGCACACATGTAAAAGGGTTCACACCTTGTACAAACGTAATGATCCTGAGCCGACGGCAAACACATGAGAAATAGAAAAGTTAAGAAGTGAATTAAATCCTCCGGCTGATGGAGGTGCTAGTGTTGGGATCAGATCTAAAAGAACCAGTGCTGGCGAGAGAAGATGGATCCAGGGAACAGCACAGAGCCGGTTTAGTCTAAAAGAGGCACTTTATTCATGTTAGACTCAAAACATTGCAAATAAAATGGATGTCAGTTGAGGAAAAGCACAATGATCATCATGAGAACGTAATATTCATAAATAGTGAAAGAGTTTGAAAGAACCCACAGCATCCGGTCGAGGGGCACTGCGGTGGTCTTTATCAAAGCAATCAAATCAGCAGGAAACTATAGAAAACACAGCGTACCGTAGCGATCTGAACCCTGAACAGATTATTTGTGCCTCTCCGTATCTTTCCAGTCCTGCTGAATTCTGCAAAGTTCGTTACACAAAACCCCAAAAATGTTATTCAACCCAGTTTTTGAAGCATCAAAAAAGAGAGACTCATTTCCATCTCCACAACTGCACTTGGCCAGCCAAGTCACACCACTAGATGGCGATATCAGCCAGGATACATGATGAACAGACCCCCCCCCCCCCCACACACACACACACACACACACTCCCGGATCTGAATCAAATCTCCACAGGCTCGAGTAACGGGAGAAGATTCTCCAGGGCTGGAATCTCATTCGTTTCTGCGTTTCCCTCCTTTTGTTATCAGTTTATGAGAGAGTCCATGTTTTTATCAAAAGGGTCCTTCATTAAACATTCCTAGCCGAAGAACTGCTGCAGTAGCCACCTCTCCCTTAAACTAGCTCTCCGCAGATAGAAGATCACCCTCTTCTTTCACACCAGGAACATCGAGACAGTGAGGAGCACGAGAAGGAGATCTTCCATCCAGATGCAGTCAGTGGCTACATGAGGTTTAGCATCCCATAATTCTTTCTGGATTAGAACTCAATCTAAAAATACATTAACTTCTAGCAAAATTAATCTTGCGACTGACGCTCTTAGTGTCTGCAAACATTTGTTATCGTCTAATGGAAACATTCCTAGTGCTGCCGCGGATCAAAGTAATAATTGTGAACACACGGATGACATTTGTCATAAATAAAATGTGTTATTTCCGAACAGCACTGAGCCGAGGGGGTGGGGGGTGGGGGGTGCTGTAGTGGATGTTGTGGTGCGGTGGCGTCATCGTGGTCTCGGAGCGTTCACATCAGCACACAAAACCTTGCCTCATCCGAATGATCTGCAGTAAAGCAGCTTGAACATCTTCATCCATGTGACCCTGAAAGAAATCCACGAGCAGCGGTCAGTCGGGAGAAATCCACCGCCGGATTAAAACAAAACACACGCTGTTCATTATCCGGAGAACTTTGTCTCCCTCCACACACCTGCGCTGCGCTCAGGAGATGAGTTCGGTAAATGGACACCACTTCTCTATGCTGCCTCTCAGCATCCTGTGGAGGGAAAGCAAACGTCAGAGAAAGAGCCGAACATCAGCTCAGATCCAATCTGTGACGAAACACAGCCCTCCTCCGACCGCGACTTCAGCACCAATCAATCCACCGGGAGGAGTCTGATCCGCTCTCCGCGAGTGAAACTACTCACAGCCAGCTGCTGCTGCAGGCTCTTGACCTGGGCTTGGAGAGCGTCGATGTGTTGAGTCTGTCTCTTGTTGGGCGTATTTCCAGAATACGCGAGCTGGGACAAGCCGTTCAGAGCCTGCTTCAGCTTCTCCACATCTGCCAGCAGCTCCGTGATCTGAAACGAGAACACAACGCTGAAAAACCCCAGTCGAAAGATTCCCTCCTCCTCCTGACCGTAACGAGCGTCTCACCCGTTTGTCTTTGAGCTCTGTCTGCTCCGACGACGCCTGGATCCTCTTCTGCAGTTCTCCGATGGTGCGGAGCGATTCCTCGTAGCGTTCTTTCAGATCTCCGATCTCCTTCTCGATGGAAGCACTCTTGATCTGCAGGGCCTCCGTCTCCTCCCTTGCTCTCTTTTCGCCCTGTCTTGCCTGAGTCGTTTCCCAGTGCAGATCTTCGTATTGCTCATCAAGTCTAGACAGCCGAGCGCCGAGCTCCAGGACCCGCTCCTCCAGCTTGAGTTTTTCAGCTCTGAGCTCCGTGACCTGCTCCTCATGGCAGCGGAGCTCATCAAGAGTGTGTGTTGCCCTGAGGAGCTCCGTCTGAAGCGTGGAGACATCTTCGGCCCTCTGGGCACTGGTTTCCTCCTCCTCCCGCAGAGCCAGGCGAAGCTGGGTGAGCTCCCGCTCCAGAGCTTCCTTGACCTGGGCAAACTGGGCCTCCTCCCCGCTCTGACTCTGGAGTTGTTTCTCCAGCTCTTGAACGCGTTGGCGCTCCAGTCGTTGAGTTTCACGCAAGCTTTGGCACTCCTCCTGTGCCTCCTGGAGACCGGCGCTCAGGGAGCTCTGCATGGCTTCGAAGTGCTCCACACGGACGTACTCGCTGGTGAGTATCTTCTGGAGACGGTGGATCTCTGAGTCGCACGAGGTGTTCAGCTCTTCCAGTTCCGCTCTCTGAACCGTGACCTCTTTGTACTGCTGCTCCAACTCCATCAGTTTGAGGCTCAGCTGCTCTACCTGGCCCTTGTAGCCGTCCTCCACCTCCCTGTACTTCTCGCTGGACACGAAGCCTCTCTGAAGATCCCGTTGCAGCGAACCCATCTCTTCTTTCAGGTTCTCAATCTCTCGCCTCTGGCTTTCCACTTTGGTCTTTTCGCCGCTGTACGCCTCCAGTGTTTCCGCGCGTTTATCCGCCAGCTCCTTCAAAGCAGTTGTGAAATGGCGTTCCTTCTCCTCCAGAGTGGTCAGCGGCACAAACTTCAACTGCAGAGCCTCTTGAATGGTGTCCAGCTCCTTCTTCTGAGCCTCAATTTCCTCGTGGAGCTTTGATTCGCTCTTCTGGACGCACCGGTACTTGGCGTCTGCATCTCGAGCCCTCTCTTCTGCTTCCGATAGCGCTTTGTTCAATGTTCCTTTCATGGCCTCATGATCCGCGAGACTGACGTAGTCGTTTTCCAACATGGCTTGCACCTTTTTGAACTCCGCTTCCAACATTGCTTTTCCTTCCTTCACCTGCTCCACCTCCTCATCTCGAACTCTGTGACTCTCCTCCAACTTTGCAAATTCAACCTTCGCTTTCTCTAAAGCCTCGCCGAGCTCAGCCTGCATTCTGTTATGCTCCTCCTTTGGGACGAACTCCGTTTCAAACGTCTCCTTCAGCGCTGCTTTTTCAGTGAGCAGCGTCTCCAGTTCGTGGACTTTCTCCTGGTACTGATCTCGCATGTTGTTAAAATCTCCTTCCAGTTCTGTATTGCGTTCGGTGAGCGCCGCCATCTCGCTCTCAAAATGTTCACAAGGTACATACATGCTCCTCATTTGAGTAAAGTTCTCACAGAGCGAGGTGTTCTCCTCCCGCAGCCTGCAGAGTTGCTCCTCGGCCAGTGTGTTCTTCTCGGTCTCTTCTGCCACACGAACCCTCAACTCTTCGACGGCGAGTCCCATAGACCTCTTCACCTCCTCGTGATTTTCAAGGCTCACAAACTTGGTCTTCAGATGGTTGCTGAGCTCCTGCAGCTCCTCTCTGAGCAGCTCTCGCTCATCTTCAGCTTCTTCTACTTCACATATTAACGACTGACACTTGGCCGTCACGTCAGCAAGCTTCTTCTTCAGGGTGGAGTTTTGCTCTTCAAGACCTACTCGGACTCGCTCGTGCTCTTGAAGAGGGACGCTTTGCCGGTCATCCATCGCACGGTGTAACTCCGCCACTTCCTCAAGCACACGGTCATAGTCCTCCCGTAATTCAGCCAGCTGCAGCTCCTTCTCATCCACAGCATTGGTGAGAAGGTTCTTCATGTTGTCAAACTTTTCTCCAGGAACCATAGTGTTCAACCGGAGCTCTGTGCTCTTAACCTGGCTCTCCATATTCAAGAGCGTCTCCTCCATTTCCTTGTGGTCCTCCTGCATTGCTCCCAGCTCTGCAGTGAGCCTCTCAACCTCCAGCGCCAGAAGCCCTTCACTCTTCTTATACTCCTCCAAAGCTTTCTCGCTCTGCTTCAAATGGTTTCTGACCCGACCAACCTCAGCAGAAGCCCCCTCGTACTTTGCCTTCACATCGTTGAGTTGAGATTTGAGGTCTTCTACTGCTTGGTTGGTGAGGTGCTCCTTTACTGCCACGACATGAGCCTGAAGCTGTTTCACCTTTGCCTCTGACTCAATCATTCTCTTCTGCACATCTCCCATGGCTTCCTCCATCTCCTGCACCTGCTGATCCGATTCGCGTTTGATGCCTTCGCACTTTCTGCTCAGCTCCTCACACTCTTGAGACTTGGAGGCTAGAGCTGTTTGGAGGTTGAGGATCTCTTCCTGCGTAGCATTTTGCAGCCTGTGGCCACATTCGAGCATCTCAGGATCAGCCGCCACTGGTCGAGACAGTTCCAAGGGACGAGCGACAGAACGAGACGGTGCCGTCTGCTGCAGGACCTGAATGAAAACAAAAGCAGAACTCGTTATAAACGAGCGAATAGAACATCGCGGTCGGAGTGATCGAGGTTTATGTTTGAGGCTGAACGGACACAGCTCTCGAATGAGGAGCGGCACAGAAATAGCGGCTCGACGGTAAATATCGCACTCAGACCCCGTTGTTAGAGTTGGCGAGAGGGGCGGAGCTAGTAGCCATGGGAACAGGTCCAAGGCTGTGAAGGTTAACGAGAGTCACGTGTGCAGCACATCGACCTTGTGTCTCCACAGAGGAGCAACAAAACAGCATCCAGAGCATCCGCCCAAGAGCTAATTCCAGATATATCCTTCAGATAACTGAGCTAATAAATCATGAGTGCCCCCCCCCCATCGGTTTAACCGTAGGGGAGCACTGTACGTACACGAGCTGCAACAGAACTTCCTCTGTGTGTTATGCAGTAAGCAGTGCCGCAACATTACAGTTCCCAAACATCCGACTCCTCGTACTTATGGAGTCACTGCACAGCATTTTTAATTCCAACTTCCTCCCAGGCGTGACGTGAAGGTGGTTAGCTTCAGGTAAAGGATGATTAGTTTTCTCGGTTTATCTCTGCTTATTAAAATAATACGAAAGAGCTTCAGTTCACCTGAGCAGAGTCCAAGCTGTGCGACTGCCGGACTAGAAAGTTCTCCTTTCCTGCAACAAGAGACATAACGAGCAAAATGAGCACAATGGAAATTACAAAAAGGGAAAACAGCCCCCAGCACATCCACAGAGATCCGCAAAGGAAAACAATATTCAGCAGCTCGATGAGAATGGCAAACATAAATATTAAAGGTTATTATCCTGCTGCTTGCCTTCATTAGATTCCTGCTAGACCCAGTGTTTCTCATTTGCTGTTCCATTTCACGTTCACACATGGGTCAGAAAATCAAATCAAAGATAGTTTTCCAGGAGAAATGAGCACATACGCAGTAGCCTAGCAACACTAACATAAGTCTTGTGTGAGGAATAATGTTACGTCTTAATAAAGTTTATGGATTTAAAATTTCACAAACTACTGGAACGACTCTCCAGAACCATTCGTCTTATGGATACAGCTTTGGGGGGTGCCCCGAATCACAGGGGTACATTCCAGCCCTTCATCCAGCGCTGGGTTTCAAGGGGAAAAGGTATGGTGCACAATAAACCGTGTGGTGGTTAAAATAAAGCATATTTCAAATGGAAAAACCTTTGATGACAGACTGGCCGGGGTAATCTCCCTGAAAAAGAAAACACGCAAACGAAATCAGCTTCTCGTCAAACGTGGAATGTAATCGGCAGAAGTGCAGCTCAAATGAAAACTGACCAGAAGGCTCCGCTGCTGTACCCTCACCGTCTCGCCGGCCCGGGCTCCGTCCTCGTTCTCTCTGGCTGAAAGCAGAAGCTTCAGCTCTTCTCTCTGGTGAACACAACACACAGCTGGCCTTAAACCTCAGAAAGCAAAGGGATGAGGGAAATATTCACGTAATCAGAACAGATCAAGTACCTCCTTATGAATGTCCTCTACGGCACACTTCTCCTGAACAGAAGAAAAGAGGAGTTACAAGAGAAGACGTGTATAAATAGAAATAGAAATAAATAAATAAATAAATAAATAAATGTATGTAGTGAGAGAGAAACACCTGGCTGAGCTGCTGCTGAAGCATGTTCACTTTATCCAGGAGACTTCTCTGTTCCTGGTGGAACCTCTTTAGCGTGGCCTGCTGGCTCTCGTTCTTTTTCTCCAAATCCTAGAGAACGCACAGGATAACACAGAGTTTCAGATTCTGAAAGTTCAGTTGTGCGAATCAGCAAAACAAAGAGCCCCACAGCGCTGGGGATTCGAAAGGCTTTCAGGAACCCCTTCCTCACGGACCGCATCTTCCTCGCACCCTCTCTTCTCCCCTACCCACGGGCTTCGACCAATCACATAACGTTTTCTTGGACTTTGATTTGTAAATGAAGCTACAAACTGAAATGTTCCTCCTGAAAAGGTATTTTCACTTTCTTTGTGTAATATTTCAATATTTCCTACAGATGCAGCTCACTTGGCAAGAGACAGTAGAAGTAATGGAGATCTGAGGGGATCCATGAGCACAGCAGCTAAACTGCTCCAGTCACTCACCTGAATCATCTTCTCATGGTTCAGGGTTTCAGATTCCACCTGAGCAGACTGCAGCTTGCACAGAGAGAAAAAGAAAAATGTAAACCTCCACTTCACAACACATTCAGATTCTAACGATCAGAAAGAATGATTCTTTTAGAAATCTGCTCATGATGGCTTGGCCTCAAAAGCGCTCAGCTTTACTCAAGCAAACTGCTCCAATAATTAACATTTAAAGGGATCAGGGAGAAACGTAGAATATGAACAAGCTCCGCTCCGCTCAGCTCCTCGGGAGAACTCTGCATTTTTAAACGGAGCTCGAGAGAGCACTAGGTGGCAGTAGCGTGTGAAACGTTCTGCAGACACTAATGCAGACACTGACAGCTCCACCGGGGACATCAAGCGAAGCGCTCTCTGTGATAAGGGATGAAACTATTTATTTCCTATTTAATATGACGGATGAAGACGAACTGAAATGAGAAACTGCCCTGAGCTCAATCCATTAGTGTTTCCCATCGGAACAAAAGAGCCGAGAGTGAAAGCAGTCGGTCTGAGTGAAGCGGAAATACATCTATCCATCTGAGAGTCTACAATGCTTGTTACGAGGCAGAGAACAACAGTTTCAACCATTGATGAAACTTTTAAAGTGTTTATACTCCTCCTGCTTTTGTACCTGTCTCTTTTTCTGTTCCACCTTGGAAGCTTCTTTTGCTGCAAATACAAACGAGAGAAGCACAATTAGTAATTCCTGGAGCACAGCAGGATGTTTTCCCCTGAAGTGCGGAGGTAAATAGTTCTTTCATGTATCTCTGAAGAAAGAAAGAAAACGCAGCTCAGCACCGTGTTCGAGAACAGGCTTCACCAGGTCTGGGCTTTGATCTCAATAATCTCATAAAGGACTTTCAAAGAAAAGGTGACGCAACAAAGTATTGCAAACTCTTCAGGGGAAATGATTGCGAGAAAGACAGAAGTTTTCATCATTCCGCCTCGGTTACACATTTATTTTCAAGGAGAAAGCAATGGATCAAATAATGATCAAGTATTTATTATTACATGCATTTAACATGTGATTGCAAGCAGCTGAAGCTTCCTTTTTGTCACATGACGCACTAGTGCTGCGCTCGTCCCAGAACAAACCCTCTGTGAAACGTGTTTCCCTCATTAAAAGCTTCTGAACACGATTACTAGCTGCGCAACGCTGTGACAAGCGACAGTGTTCATCCGCGATCGCTTCCGTTCATCTGGCGGCTCAAGCGAGTACAGCGCTTCGTCGAGCGCGTGTTTCTGAAAATTGACGCGGTTCAAGAACTCGGACTACACTACATACATGACCTGGTGCTTTCTGCAGAAATGTTTACAAATGTCGTCAATAACCAGAACAATTCTGACGACAAGTACAAACTCCACCAAACCCCGGCTGAGCTCGAGACATTACCCACTCCTCAGAGACCATCACTTCATGTAAAGCCCCACCACTGGATTTAACACTAAGAACCGTCAGAATTTCGGCACACGCAGAATCTGATTTGAAACACGGCAAAAAGTGCAAATACTAATGCGGTATACGAGGTGCGCTGACGTTTGAATCAAATTTAGGGAAGGATGCTGAACTAAAAGCGTCTGGAACACTGCAGAAAGGGTCAGAAAGCACTCCCCCTCCCCCTCCCCCTCCCCCTCATCAAGTACAAGGATCTCACAAAGTTCTCGAGTGTGCTCTTCAAAACCGGAAGATACAAACCTTTCATGGCACTGTCCAGATAATTCTTGACAAGAGAAACCAGCTCCTGGTTTTTGCTGAGGCGTGCGTAGTGATAGCTGTCATGACCAAAGCCATCCACCGCGGTGACATCAGCACCATGTTTCAGCAGCACCTCCACAGCATCTCTACAAGCAAACTCACAGCCCAGGATCAGCGCCGTCCTGAGAACAGAGAGATGCACAGGCAAATCTGGAAAAGGAACTTTGTGTTTGAAGTTTGAAAGATAACGCCGACGGCATTTCAAGCTTGGGTGAAATGCTAAATGTCAGAAAGCACATTCCAATGGTTGAAACCAGTACCAATTCACATTCAAACCGAAGCTGAAGTGCAGCACCGTAGAAGAAAGCCGAGTGAGAATCTTTACTTGTTCTGTTTGTCTCTGACTGTGATGTCCCCTCCTCGTTCCAACAGCAGCTGACAGATGTGAGGATGGCACATCTGCGTGGCGAGCACCAGTGGGGTCCGGCCATCCTGGAACATAAACACGAGTTCAAGATTCACCGTGAAGGTTTTCAAGAAATGAAGAGCGGCAAAACAGAGCCATTAACTCACAAAGTCACTGATGTTGACGGACGCCCCGCTGTCACAGAGCAGCTTCACGCTCGAGGAGCAGCCGGCCATCACTGAAAAGACAAAGATAATGTTCTTAAACATTTCCCCCCCCCGAGCCCTCACATTAGATTCAGCAGATCAGCTGACCTCAATCTGAGCAAAACATATGGGAAAAGTAAATCCAAACCCCCCGTCGGGCGCTGAGATTTAGAATTCCAACATGAAAAACTTCTGAGGAACGGAAAATAAATCCATGAACTACGTCTTATCGATTATGAATGCTGCTGCCAGATCAAGCGTTCAACCCCCACCCGCCCATCCACCCACCCCGGCTTCACCTCTCTTCACAGAGGAAATGGAAGTGCGGATGGGGCACAGTTCACATCTGAAATAAAGTAGAGCTTTTTGCTTACCGGCATCATGCAGAGCCGTCCTTCCCTGAAGGTCCACGTTTCCCACGGGACAGTTGTGCTGAGAGAAAACACAGGGTCACGCTCACAAACCAACAAACAACAAACAAACAACAAACAAACAAACAAACACTTCATGGCCATTACACTTGGAAAAAAAGGTCAGAGGTCGAGTCTGAACCGAGTAAAACACAGAGGAACACCACAAGGAAGCACAGAGCAGACAGACAAGGATGGTTCTGAACCCGAGACGGGAACCCAGGTCAAGCAAAGGAAAACGTTGCTAAGATACGGCCACCACGGTCTAAAACCCCCCGCACCCTGTGCCCTCCATGCTAGACTCTCTTTCTCTGGTCTAAAGGCCTCTTCTCGAACAAAACACCTCTGACTTCAGCCCCTATAAAAACACCTCCGGCTCTAGCAACAGCCTCCCAAACCAGGAGCAAGGTCACATGGTCATGCTGGCTAACTGCGTCCTGGGTAACTCTATCTGCCGGGTTCTGGGAGCCGGGCTCAGGTTGCACATGATGATGGCATAGAAATATAGACGGCAGGTTACAGTGTGGTCAGGCTGTCAACACCACAGACAGCCGGAAAGACTCGGTGCCGTCTGCAGGAGCCGTTTTCATTCACTTCATCTGAACCCCGGGGAACAAGTAATTAACAAAAACAATTCAGAGACCAGGGAGGAGTTATTGGAATCAACAAAGTAAGTGTTGAGCCTCGTTTCCTGGTTTAATCACCACCACCACAACAACAACAACATGGCTTTTCCTAAAGATAGTTCCGAATGAAAACACTGTACGGCGGCAACGAGAAAGGTTTGTTTGCCTCGTGACGAGCATCTGAGGTCAGGCCAGAAGCCTCGTTTGGTTAAATGAACAACGCTTCTGCTCACGAGTCCTGGTTAAACTAACGAAAAGCAAAGGAAGCGAGGGATACGCAATCTGCCAGAAAGAGAGAGAGAGAGAGAGAGAGAGAGAGAGAGAGAGAGAGAAAGAAAGAGAAAGAAAGAGGAGAGAGGGAGAGAGAGAGAGAGAGAGAGAGAGAAAGAAAGAAAGAGAAAGAAAGAGGAGAGAGGGAGAGAGAGAGAGAGAGAGAGAGAGAAAGAAAGAGAAAGAAAGAGGAGAGAGAGAGAGAGAGAGAGAGAAAGAGAGAGAGAGAGAGAGAGAGAGAGGGGTGAGCTGTAAAAGCAACCAAAAGTGCTGCACGGAATCCTGAGCCTAAATAATATTCAGAACTATTATATTTTTAAAAAGCTAATGAACACATTTTAATAATGTTTTAAATAATTTTATTTATCTAAAATCCGTTCCTGGTGCGATCATCACAAGTGGTTCCAGCTCATGCTCTGCTGCTTCCTTGCTCCAGTCACGGTCATGTGATGCATGAAGCACTTCTGGAGAGGATGAGGTCACAGTACCTCGACTGAAACTGAACTCTAGGTAAAGCTGTCGTGCGATTGACTGCTCAAACCTATTTTCAAAGACTTCAGGAACTCTGCTGAAATAAAAGTAGAATGCTGCAGTTTGAAGGAACTGTGAGGAACTTCATCTTTTCTCCTGGAAGCTTTATGTAATCTGCATCTGTTACTTACGAAGAAGATCTTTTGTCGTAACTCAACATGTCCAGTAACGCCCGCAAACAATCCTTCAGGGAATTTACAGTATTTAAAAAATTCCATGAAACGAACAATAATGAAGTGAGATTTAAATGCATTAAATGTAAAATAAACGTTAGCCATCATCACCATAGAATGCTGATTAAAGCTTGGTGTGTTCCGAGATAATAAACTGATCTAGAAACAGAGCTTGTGGCTTCCCATGCTTCCTTCACGTGTCTGCGTCCTCGACCGCTCACACCTCAGCAGCTCCACCCGTGCTACGGAATATATTTCAGGTGGCGCAGGTGGAACATTTTCAAATAAAACTCACCGACTCGACTACAGCGAAAGAACAAAAATTAAACTTCCCGTTCCATGACTTTTCCTAAACACTGAGGGTGAAAGTATCGAAACGGCACTTTCCCGGGTTTCCGTGAGCTTTGCGGATGATGAGAATCACATTGAGTAACGAGTTTCTTCACGTCTCCCGACGGTTCAGAAGCAGGTTTTACCTGGAGTAGTTTCTGGACGCACAGTGACTGTCCATTCCTGGCTGCAAGGTGAAGGGCATTTTTTCCTGGAGGAACAGAACACACGAGAAATCTTTAGACATGTCTGATGCAATCCGTCTCTTCACAGTGCTCTCAAAAAGAGCCTCGCAAAAGTAATAAGGGGGCGCCTGAATTCATGCACATGCCTAATTTAGTTTGAATAATTCTTGCACACTTTCCATAAATCATTTAAACTTTATTTCCTTTTTTCCATTTATAAAAGGAACATTTACAGGGGTGCACAAAGTTTTGCACACCACTGCACCCCGTAAAACTACAGTAACCAGAATCTAAACAAAGTCAGAAAAGGTACTACATTTCCTCAAGAGCACAAGCAAAGAGACCTGTGGCGTCTGTGGCGGTGACATCCACGCCGTGAGTGAGAATGAGGTTGAGGCAGTCGAGGTGTCCTCTGGAAGCAGCCAGATGGAAGCTGAGCAGAGAGCAAGAGGAACGGGTTAAACTATGACCAGAACCAGATCCCTGCTGTTACCAGTCAGCAGCAAACTAGAGGCGCGGGGGAACTTCACCCCGTCACGTTATTTCACTCGAGCAAACCTCTCGCTCACACGTTACTAAATAATCAGAGCCGGCGTGTTGTCATCCGTACAGAGCTTCCTGCAGTCAATGAAATCCAGGTCGAAAATTCAAAAACGTTCACACGCTCTTGATCTGAATTCCCTAAATGTGAAAGCACCCACGGGGTGATGGGGGGGGGGGCACTTAAGAGGAGTCGAGATATTACTGGAATTCAGGGCAGAGAATGTGAAAGTCTCACTTTCTCGATGCGAAAACTCAATTAAAAGATAAAATGTGCTTCTTGTAAATGAAATGCTTCACGACTCCAGGTAATCGAACAGAGAGCCAGAGCTCCTCGCGAATGCTCTCCTGCGAAATATGATTTCATACTTAAAAAAAGCCTCGGAGCAATAACAATTTATGACGTGTGCGAGGAGAAGGTGAAGGGTGTCGCGGTCAGAAGACTGAAGGGCTCAGATGGTCGTCGAGACCCAGACGTGTCATTCTAGCTCGGCTCCAGCTCCTTGGCTGACTCGCATAGCTGTGGCTTCAAGATACTTTCTGTATTTTTAGAGGCGCTGGAGAGACGGGCGGGGGCTTACTCTGCAGCAGTCATCACCTGCCATTCAGTGAAAAACATTCAGGACACTTCATTTTCCTGATAAGAGAGCGAATGCTTTGGCTTCACCGAATGCAAGACTATTCGACGCCGAGGAAGCAGCTTCTGTTCGACCCTCTGCAGAAAATCCACATCAAAAACAAAAACAACGTATTATTCTAAATCTGTTTTCTGTAATAAAATACATTTGAAAAGGGAAAGAACTACGATTCCTGTTATTTCAGTACTTACAGCATATGAGACGCACTAGAAACGTTTAACAAATATAAACATCCGTGATCTGATGGAATCAATCATAAATCAAAACGCTTTTCCTGGAGATCGCCTCGTCACACGTTTAGCAAAAGCAGAGACTCAACCGGGAGGAACGTTTGGAATCAGATCTTCACAGCACGATAAGTAAAGCTTGAAACGGCGGCTGACGCTCTGCGAGCGCTAGAGTGAGTTTGTGGGAAAATGTAATCGTCTTCCCATTCTTAACGCTAGAACCGTTTCATTGCTATTGGCCAATCCGAGCCCTGAGAGTGTTCTACGGCAGTAGAAAGGGAAGAAATATCTGATTTTCACCTGCATGACGGTGGCGCACGGGTGATTTTACAACTTAATTCAAGTTACGCTTGACCCCCCCCCCCAGTTCTTGCTCCCGATCATAAAGGCTGAAGCGTTCGCTATACACACGCGTACCGATCCAATAACCTCGCATCGAACAGTTCAATACAAATACACATACCGTAAAACCCCTTTTGTTTAGTATTTGTAGTGGTTTTTGCATCAAGAAAGTGATCCACACGGAGATGAAAGGTCAAGAGGAATAATCACCAAACAATCTCCTCTGTTCTGGATTCCACTAACTGCTTGAATAAATAATTATTACACGGTGTCCCAGTAAAATAACAGAACAACAGTATGGCCTTAAAATAACAGCCATCCCATTTTGGCTTACAGTAAAACAAGATCCTATAGCGAGCCTTGTATCCTGATTCGTATTACATCTGCGAATAAGATTATGGGTAATACCCGCCCTAAAGAATATCAAACATTGCATTTTCCTACATCTTTATAGGATAACTCTTCCAGTGGGAGAGCACACCCTCCATTAACAAGCTCCACCAAGCAGGTGAATTTCATAGCAAACCTCTCCAAATTACCCAGCAGAACTACTAGATGCGCTGTGGTGTGACCTCCCGGTGAGCTTTTCCGACCAGCAGTGGAATAACAGGCTCCGATCTGCTTGTGAGGTCCTGCTATATATGAACAGCGCTCCTCCACAAGCCTGAAGTGACCCTTGTGTTCACCTCCACCATGTACGCTCCTGCTCATGTCATCCGGAGCGACCCGACATCCTCCGGCACGTTTCATATAACAGCCGGGTGTTTATTAATTGAGCTCTAGATTACACTACAACGCCGCCCCGGCGTCTGAGACGGTGGCAAGTGAACTTGATTTAGTCTCTGGGAAATTCTAGCGCCTGATTACAAGCTCTACTCGAGCTCACGGAGCAGCAAGAATCTCACACGATTACAAAAATACTCCTTCAAGCCTCAAACGAGGGACTAAAGGAAAGAGATGAAAAAGGAGGCTTTAAATCGATGATGGATGGTTCGAGGTCTTAGCGTTCCTGAAACCGGGGAAAAGTAGTTGATGCATCACTGATCATGTCAAGTGTGCGGTCATGCTGAGAAATCTCTGCTACTCAACAAATAAAAAAGGTGGGTGGGGGGTCCGGGGCGTGTAGGCGGCTCGGTGGACTTGGAGAAGTTTTTGAAGAACTCTAGACATGAGAGTTCAGAAAAGGAAAGCATCCCAACAATTCCTAAATTTAGGCAGCGCAGAAAAGCACAGATTCACTCGGTGAAGGGCAAGCTCTGGGACTCGAAGCCAAGGCCACTGTGGCCAAACATCTCCGACCACATCATACTTTCCCCTTCTGGGACGGGCGCACAATGCACCAAATCAGTAAAAGATCTTATACTGAAAACTAGATATGATTTTTAATGTTTTTCAACAGAATATTCTACATATAGAACAGCGCTCTTCTCCTGGCTGAAGGAAATGATGCTTTATCGATCACCCACCATCCTAAGAACCTGAGCGCCCGGATCACACCCATAGCAACGGGCTAGTGGATGCTGTGGGTCTGGACTTGTGGGTGGGGCTTGTTCAAAGTGACATCACTGATCGTTTCTGATGACCGCTTGATTTTAGAAGATGTTTTTTTATTTGTGACCATCCTCTGGGGGCATTTTTATTACTACAGGGTGGCACTTCTCCATTTGAGGCCTCTGCTTAAAACCACAAACGGAATCTGTTCATGCAGCACCCCACGGTTCTTAAACGTTTGCTCATCAACATCAAATCAAAGCAGTCGACTGATGAGACGGACGCTGGTGACGAGGAAACTTACGCAGAGCGGCCCTCAACATCGAGTTTCGTGGGGATGATGCCCTTCTTTCCAAGCACCGCAGCAACCTTATCCACCTCCCTCCTCTCCACTGCCTTCATCAGCCGGTCGTCGTACTTGTTCCAGTCCGTGTTCTGATGCACCGTGAGAGAGAGAGAGAGAGAGAGATAACATCAGCATTCACACAGAGACAGTCGTGTCATGTTCAGTGAAGCTGCTGAGGAGAAACCTATTGTTCAGAGCTCCCCTGATGATCCAGGAGGTGATGGTGAGAGGAATTAGCTGAACCAAAGAATGCTACTGAAAACTCCCGAGAATGCTGTGAGCTTATCTGTGAGCCAAACACTCAATATTTTGTTTTGTTCTGAGAGGAAAATATAATAAATGCAAATTCAAAAGTAGAAAAGAATAAAAATGTAAATAAATGCAATGCTTCAGTGCTGACCTGCACACGGTCTTACATTATATATTCTGTTTAGGAGAACACATTTATTTTAAAAATATTCAAAACACATTTATATCGATGCCATTCGAACAGATACATGGAGTGAACAAAATGAAGGGATGCAATCCTACAAAACATTAAAAAAAAACAAAGAGAAACAAATATGGTTTATACTGTATTTTAACAGGCAAATCAAACACCGTTAACACTTTGACTTGATCACGCTGTCGACCCCGACCCACCCCCACCCCCCTCGAGTCCGAAGCAACCGTTGCCTCTCAGAAAGAATCCAGCACAGAGCTGTAGATCACAACAAACCAACACAAGCCTCTCGGGTTTTATCCTTTGCCTTAAAAACACAAATCAAACGGAGCGCTGTGCTCCTCTAAATCTCGTGATACCTACAAAGTACATGGAGGTGCATTTTAGCCATCGACTCATCCTGGTGGTCCTTTGGTAGTGGTCTGGAAAAGCAGAAAAAGAAACAAGTTCTTCTTTGACGGAAGCAACACTCAGCCAGCGAGAGTTTGAGTTCTGCTCAGATGAATCCCCCTCTCCAGCAGGCAGCCCGTGCCCAGCGGGGGCAACCAAAACCTCCTGGAGCTTGTTTCCAGTCCGCAGCCTCTCCTGGAGACTTCATCACGGGACGGGGACCAGTTCACACTCAAACACAGGCAGCCCGAGAGTGAGCTGCTGTAGCGCAGGGACCAGCCCCGGGACAGCAGCTCCACCTCTGAGGCTGAGTCTCTTTCCCTCGATCTTCTATCCTCAGAGCCAGAGTCTGGCTTCCTGTTCTCCTCTCCTCCGCTTGCTTCGCTCCTCTACGCCAAATGGCAAGGTTGTCCAACCTCTGGCGGTAAATATGTAAGCTCCTCCAGGTCTAAAATATCACTGTAAACAGCACGCAGACAAGCCGTCCAGTGTGGTTACCTCTTTATTTTTGACCCTCGGACCTCCCTCCAATGACTGATTGGGGTAGAACTGCTAATAATAAACCATCCTGGCATATCTACTCCATGAGTAACTGTTATGCTGACACCCGTGAGCAGCAAGGCCAGCCAAATGCTAAGAACTTCATCGCTGCCGGCACATTCTGTAAGGCCCTCCGTGGCTACAGCCACACGTAAAGCTCCAGCCATTAATCTGTGGGAGATTAAAGTCTCAGGTCCAGACCAGGTCATCATCTGGCAGTTTGAGGAGATGCTTCCAGCGTCACCCGCACCGGGGGGGTGCTCCCTGCAGCAGGATTAGGTGTCGGATTTTTGCCTGGCATATGGAGCCTCTAAGAGCGTTTACAAACACCCCTGCCATCTCTGAATCCGCAAGATGAACCGCAAAACACCTATTTCCAAACGCAAGACGTCAGCTTTTAGTTTCGTAAGTGAAACATTTGGAGGTGGATCAAATAGGCAGCGTGGACGCATTCGATTTTCACACTCGCACCCGAGGGAGAGCTCGATTACTCCGTCATGTCTGCCCCTCAACCCCCACCACTACAGGAGCGGAGTACGTGAGAATAGCCAGCCGTCACATGAGCGACAGTAGGGACGGTGCTCCCGAAACCTGCTCGGTCCCATAGATACAAAGAAACTGAAATGGACACATGCGCGATAGCATGTACGCTAGCCCCGTAAATAAGTGTGGATGTGAAGGAGAACACGACTATTTACGTATTGTTCTGTAAACTCAGAGTGCACAAACGGAGAGGATTGTACATGCTCACAATACAATGTTTTAAGCCCCGCCCCCTCAGTGACTGTTTAAAGCTTTAAACTCATGTGCTTTTCACGTTTCATGCACAACAATATCCTCAATTCTGAGAAAAAAATGAAACAGCATTAAACGGCCTTATACTCCAGCCATAGATAAACAAAATAACACACTTCTTTAAGGTATAGAGTTGGAGCTGAGTCACCAAGAAAACAATTGTCAACATGCTACACGGAATCCTGTGCTGTTCACAAAGTGCCCCCGGCTTACTTTTACCAATGAACATCTGAATGATCCAAAGGAGGAATTAGACCACAAAACAGCTTTTTGGCCTCCCCTGAAACCCGTGTTTGGAGAACCCAGAAACACCGATGTCAAACACTGTGGTGTGATCGTTGTGCTTTGGGGGCTTGTACTTCTTTTCATTCAAAGCCAAAGGAAAACAAACACAGCAAAGAGCTGATGGATGGGATAATGTAGAGGCAAAATTTGGGTGGAAACAATAGCAAACAAACGAGGTGTACTACCAATGTGGGTTTGTCTCAGGCATGGTAATAAATAATAATAATAATAATAAATAATAATAATAATAATAATAATAATAATAATAATAATAATAATAATAATAATACAGTGGCGGCGGCGGCGGCGATAACAAATATCTTCAAACATCTGCACATTATGCTACCATTAAACAACAATCAATAACCAGCCAAACCATCAGCGCTTGCAGTCAGTATTAGCTTCAATGGCATCAGAGGAATTTGTGGACCACCAATTTGGAAATCCTAGTTTATTTAATAAAGTTAGTTTCAATGATCCCTAGTTCCTGCTGACCACGCCCCCCCCCCTTTAT
The DNA here is from genome assembly GCA_007224835.1 of Danionella cerebrum. NCBI lineage: Eukaryota > Metazoa > Chordata > Actinopteri > Cypriniformes > Danionidae > Danionella > Danionella cerebrum. Next base: position 88,213 of record SRMA01026581.1, read on the forward strand.
GTAGAAGTTGTCGAATGCTTCCGCAGCATGTTGTAAGTAAATCCTGAACAATCATGCTCCTCTTTAAACCCAACGGGAGCGTACAAATATGAAGCTAAGGCGAAGGAACCCTGAATACTGAGGGGAGGGGTTATACACTTTGATTATCAAACGTATGATTGCTACATTAACAACTTTATTCAGGGCAGGGCATCCCCCTGGGGTCCATGCTGTACGGAATCTTTTGTTGTTGGGTAAAACAGATCCCGAGAGTAATTCTGCAGGGCATCTCCGGGCACACGGCGCAGGTTCAAACAGATCGCTTTGTTTCTACGAGTTCAGCAGCAGGGCGTGTCATGTATCTCGTGCTTCTGTGACATACCAGAGAACGTCGACAGGCAAAACACCCTCCCCTCAGTTACTTCAGCAGAAACAGGTCAACAGGAGCGCTGAGGTATGAAGAGATAAGTTATCTGCTTGAATAATGCTTCTAGCTTGTATCTTGGCTGCCAGGCAGTCTGGGTGACTATTAGTGTTATAACTCATGTCACCACCTGGTCAAAAAGAAACCGTACGCCCCTCTACAATCACACACACGCGCACACACACACACACACACACACACACACACTCCAGTCTTGCCTGGCAACAGCAAACGTAAAGGGGGATAGATAAATGGCCACAGAAGAAAGCTATGAATTGTTGCTTTCAGATGAACACCAAAAGCAAAGAGAATCCAGCAGATATCACCGCTCTGGCGCCGGGGAAAGCAACAGAAAAACCTACGGCCGCGTCAGAACTTCGGCTCTAAAGCTGCACTAGCACAAGGCCGAATGTTGACAGTTGGGACAGTTATTGATGGAAATCTGTACCACAGCTCACTCAACAACCTCTGCTTCCCGTACCGACACGGTACCTTCAGACCAGCCCAGCTCTTTCAATTCCCCAAACGGACCAATCACGGAGCTTACGGTCAGCATCTGTGCTGCGGGAAGCTACGCCACAGACTCTTACTTCTATAGTCTTTACACGGCAAGAATGCAACAGCACTGCTCTGTATTATGATAAAAAGAATGCTGAACATTCTATACAAGCAACTTCAGCCCTCTCCAGTGAGGCATGGGTCTCGTTTCTGGCTTGTGCGTACAGGTTCTAACCCCGCGTTATAACGGTTCATTAGTGAACCCGGCTCTCTGCTGATCTACAACCCTGCAAGGCTCTCGAAGGCATCGTGACGATTTCGGCTAAGATCTAAGTGCTTCATAGCTAGTGGCGTCTAGCCGAGGGATGATGATGATTGACAGACAGGGCATCCTGCTGCCAGGGGAACAAGAGTGAACAGCACAGCGGTGTTTTCGTTTCTGCACATTCCCTGATCTTCCGTTAGCATTCTAGCAGCTCGGACCCTAGCATTTAACACAAGCACAGTGGCTTGAAAGTCCAAAGGTATTCAGAAAAATACAGACAGAGCTCAAACAAACAATGAACACAGTTTAAAACTACTGCAAAACAACAAAGATAAAACAGTACGAAAACAAGCGAAAAAGTGCGGCTTTAACTGCGTTTCACCACAAAAACTTGCTGACATTTGAGAGTAGAAGCAAAGTACGACCACAACTGAGAGCGCAGCATTAGCCCAAGGCAGTTGTGACCCCGATGATGACAAGGACCTACACCATGATCATGTCTAGGAAATACAGCCTTTGTAAACAAATATGCTTCAGCGGAGTGCTGTATGAAACTGATCAGAGCAGCTATAACCATCGTGTTCCATCACACGTGTCATAAGATCGGAGCCAGACAAGAGCATTTCTGTGTTCGATCACAATCTTCGGGTTTGACCCTTGACCCGGTGGCTCTGCCTCCGTCAGCAGCGAGGGCAAAGAGCGAGATCAGATTTCTGCTGCAGAATCCTCAGATTTCATCCCTTGGCATTCTGCTCACCATTATTTCACCACACAGAGCAATCCAGTGATGCTCCTGGAGCTCCATTACTCATTAAACAGTTCCCCGTGTCTCGTTTAGAAGTCCTTGACCATCTGTCAGAAAGCAGCTCAGTTAAATCTAAAGTCCAGTCGTGTCTGAGAGCTCGTTATTCAGAAGATGCCCTGCGGAGAACACGGACACATGAAGAAAAGAATTAAAAATTAACATTGCTTCCACAAACACGTGCTGCGTTTCAGAATAAAGTCAAAGTGCTAGACGCTTTCTTTGGCGTAATTAAAAGAAAAAAACACTCTTTTTCAGAGAACAATATGAAATATTAAAGAAATCCTCTCGGAGGAAGAGTATTTGTTTACGGTTCACTTGCTTTGTTTGAGCGTACGAAGCTTTAAATAACAGATGCTCAGTGAATAAACCTCAGCCTTGACGAAGTGAAAGGCAACGCAACTAAAGATCTTGAAATAATCTCCATCACAACTATCTTAGAACTGGCCAATACGAGAACATTCAAAGCACAATAAAACTTTGATAAGAGCACATAAACATTCTGCTCTAATTGTTACTTTGATCTGAAGTAAAACAAGCACAGTATTTTATTAATAATAATAATAATAATAATGAATGGATTAAAGGCGTCCTCGGGGACACTGCTGACTGGTTGTGGACGAGAAGCTCTTTGTAAAACAGTTGATTTAGTCATTTCCTGTTTAGGGATTTTATGTCAAAAGCATGTCGTAAAAAAATGCTCAAAAAGGCCCCAAACATTTAATGGTCGAAGGCATTTTTCGGTGGGGTGTTTGTTCTGTACTGGACGAGGTAAAAGCAAGCTGTTGGAGATTAGTGGGCGTTTCTGCTCTCCGCAGAGAGAACATTGATTGAGTTTTGTGCAGCATCACCAAACCAATCGGTCAGCAACAAAAGAGGCAAGTGAAATAGAAACGTCTGACGCATCACATCCACAGTGCAGCTCTTTGCAAACAGTGACATCGCGAATCTCGATCCGATATATTGTACAGCTCTAGAAAAAATTAAATCTGTCCTGGCACGTGGTGTAGTGGACGGTGCACAGGACATACAAGCGCGGTTGCGCAGGTTCGAGTCCCGAGCCTGTCGTCTTTCCCATCCCACCCCGTTCTCTCTCCCCGCCTTTCTTCCTGTCTCCCTCTACTGTCCTATCTGTTCACATAAAAAAATCTTAAAATCTGCTCTGTGAAAGTTACAGGTTTTCCTCAAACCGTTATAAAAACTCACATCCATCATAAATATGGCTTTATAGCGTTTTGGAAACCGCCTCTTGATTTGCTTCTGTGACTAAAAACAAACAGAGCGTCGTAAGAGTGAATTCTACCTTCTCTACCATGTGAAACTCTTTTACGCTAGTAACATACACTGCTTGCATCACGGCGTCAGTGACGTATGTGCGCGGGGGAGCTGTTGGGAGAGGCCCTTTCATCGTTGTGGCGGTTTTGTTTTGGTCAATTCTAAATTTCTGACTTTAAACTTGAAAATGGAAATAAACATTTGGAAACGAGTGTTTTTCTATGTGTTGGGACGCTGCAGACAGAACGAGAACATTCTAGAAAGAGAAATGTGAAGCGGTGTGAATGCAGTCAGTTCAGATTCATCATCCCGTTATCAGAGGAGACAGAGAGTGTGGGAGGCAGAGCAGGTCTCTGTGGAAACAGCGAGGAGTCGAGACGGGGAAGTTCATCTTCTGTTCCCGAGACGAGCTCTTTCAAATCTCTGTCCTCCAACAGAGCAAAGCAGTCTGATGTATGAGGACGAATTCCACAGCGAAGAACTCCCACTACAAGTCTCTCCCGGAGTCACGCCTCCTTCGATTGTTGCCTCGACTGCAATTACAAGTGGTTTCTTCCCACACGGAGCAGCCAAATCACTTTCAAACACAGTTCAACTTTTCTGATGCTTTGTGTGTTACTAGACCCGCTTTCCATAGCTTGAAGGAAAGGCTGTCGATTTGAGCTGATATTGTCATCATTAAGAGAAGATTCTAAAAATCACGGAGAAGCAAGATGAAAGAGAATAATTAAACTGCAGAACTGTATCGTGTAGCAGAAGTAGTACAGAATCAAAGGGAGGAGGGAAATAATCTCAGACGTTTGAGAGCAAAAGCAAAAAGGAAATGATCTCTTCAATAAAATCCAGTCTTGGGGGGGGGGGGTGCTTTAGATTTTTGGCATTAGTCTGCAGTGACCTTGCATGCTCTCGTTTCTATGCTGGAAAACAGCAGAGCGTGACGGCCCTTTTATTCACAAGTTTAAATTCCTTCTCCTAGAAACCACTAGAGCCCCCTAATGGACAGACGCAGCCACTGAGACGGACACCTGCAGACGAGCACACGACTCGAGAGGAAAACACGGGGAGTGGCTTTTGTCACACAGTGAACCCCATTGTCTGATAACTCTCGAGGGAACTCAAATAAACGTTTCAGTTCTATGAAGTAACTCTTGTCTTTCGCTGTGTGGCAAGCTTTCACCGGTACAAAGCCTCACCGCGGCTCGAGTGAATATTAACAGCATTCCAGGAATCGAATGCTTCATGAGTGGAACATAAGAACAATATCCTGCGTGAAAATCTCTGGAAAAGACCCCTGGAAAAAACAACCAAAGCACAACGGTCCAGTGTTGTGTTTGTTGTTTAAAACAGTTTAAAGATGACCCTGTTAAAATAAGGGCGTGGACTTTAGATGCACGATGAGTTCGTGTCAGCGTGTTTGGTGGTGAGTGTGACGTGCAGAAAAGCCTAGCAACCGTTCTGCTCAGCGCTCAGTGGCAGGTTCGAACCCGTCGTCTCCTTTACGAACTCCTTACCACTCTCTTTCACATACAATGCTTTGAATTCCCTTAATGCCTTTCAGTTCAAACATACATAACTCATAGATAAACATAAATATAGAGAGATATATGGCCTATTGGTTTTCTGACGCTCTGTCGGACTCTTTAACACACAGCCAGCAATTTAATGAATACACAGCGATATGGAAAAGTTTGGGCACCCTGTGAATCATTGGTTGTCTGGATCAGAAAATTTCATTTAAATATATCACAAAGGAGACAAACACAGAGATATTTGAGGAGTGAAAGTGTGCAGGAGTTATTTGAACGGAACTGTGGATAAATGTAAACATTGATTTCCATAGCTTCCTGATCAAGATCACTTATCTCATAGTCTGTAGGAGGATTCATCACTGCCGCCTGAATAGCTGAAAAGGAAGGAAGCTGCAGATACATGGAGCCATCAATAGAGGGCATCATGGTAAAAGAACCGCCCCCTGTATTTCCCGCTCTAACGCACACCTTTAACGTGTTGCTGCTATATTGCTCTGTTGCAGCCGGATCCCTGAAGTCGGTTATTACAGTTTATAGCAGAATAACTTTTTTTGAAGCAGAAAAAACTTGGGGATCTGAGGACGAGAGATTTCTCACGGTTTTTGACGGAAATGAACTCTCCTCTCGGGATGAGATCCCAGCAGGCAACCAATCACAGCGCTCATACAACAGTGTTTTTTCATTAATAAATGTAAATAAACCACCAAAGGAAAAAAAACTCGCACTTCACTACACCAAGTCACCCTTGATCCACTTGGACACAAAGGAGATAAAAAAGGCACAACCCGCCATGAGAACCAAAAGATCCCACAGAACGACAGGCCGACCTTTGACGGTGTGGTACTGCTCAGATGAAAGGCTCTGTTGAAAAGACGGAAGCTCTGTCGGTGCACTGCGTTTTCGTGTCACACACTGTAAAGATGCATGCATGAACTATTCTAGCCAATCAGTGAGCTCAACAACTGACCAGTCAGTGATCAACAGGATGCTGTCTCACTTCTCAAACAGAAAAAGGTATCACCTTGTCCTGGTGTAGTCTGCTTCTGAAACCTTGCCTAAATGTGCAATAAAAGTAAAATAAAAGTAGAACTAAAGGGTTGAGAGCGCTGTGGATACGGCCCGGAAGCATCCCGAGTCTAGTGGAGCAGAGCCGTCCCATTACAAACCAGGTCAGCAGGCCGTATGAGACTGCAGAGAAAATATTGGGTGCTATACTGGTCAAGTAGAATGCACATTTCACACACTTCTACCTGGACAGCTACCAGTAGATGGCTCCAAGATTGTTTGCCACTTATCTACAAATTCAATAACTGCAGGGGTGACAAACAAAATACATTGTAATTTTAAATTATAAGGCGTTACTCCTCCCCAGAGACAGCAGCCGAGAAAACTGATCCAATAAATAAACAAATCAATCAATCAATCTCTATCAATAGATTGGAATTCTAAGCACAAAAGCAAAACAAAAAGTACATTAATTATTACAAAAAACCCTGAGCAGAGTCCGGAATAATCTACAACCTCATCCCTCCCCTAGGAGGCAGCCTAAAGGCTTTGCATTTGTCACTAGGCATGGGACGATAACCTTCACACATTTTTTTATTTCTCTCAACACACTTCTGTCCTCCATGGCACACGCTACCAACGGTTGTTCACGGGGCAGCGCACTGCATGCAGAAAAAGCCACAAGCTGCAGGAAATGCGCAACATTCCCAGATTTATCTAAAAATCTGAATGTTCCTTTTTGTATTTCACAAGATTTATTATTTGTAAATGATAATTCATGATTTGTTCAAAAGTCGGACAGTGTGATTTCAAAGGTCTGGTGTAGAAGTGATCATTTCAAAATGTATTTGAACTTTTTTTTTACCTTGTTACATCATTGCTGATAATCGTCGTGAGAAATAATGAACATGAAATAATGAACATGAAATAATGAACATGAAATAATGAACGACGGGGTCTGCATAGATTCATGTATTTCACTAAATGTTTGCATTTAGTTAAAGGTAAATTTCAGAAGGGCGTATGAAACTGGTCGCCCAGGAGCAGCTACTAAAGCACCTAAAGAGTCAGGGCTCTCTGGACAGAACACAGGCAGAAAATGGGCAGGTTTAGCAAAGTCAAAGCATTAGCATTAGAGCCATGTTTACAGAGAATTCATTAAAACGCGTCTGAGAGAGCCGAGGCATGGAGCTTCCACGGTTAAAGTTCCACATTCCTTTTGTTTGAACAAATTGTGGTCTCGCCCCCCAAACTGTAGAGTTCATATTTCTTCAAATAAAATTGCATTTTTTTTAAATGAAAAATGCTGGAGCTTTGTTTGAGCTCGGAACCAAGAGAAACAGAATATGTTTAGGTTTGAATACCAGGAATTCCATGTAAAAGTCACATGATATGGATGCTCTGGCTTTTGGTGTCTCTGGGGAAGAAAAGCAGTTATCTCCATCCTTTATTAGAAAAATCCAAGCATGCTCAAAAAAGGAGGACGACTGTGTGGAGTCGTGCACGGAGTCGAACTGAGAGATGTGTTGGGACACGCTATGAAGAAAACAAGAGAGGACAAGCACCGGCGTAGACGACTCCAGTGAAACTGACGCGCTCACGTTAGAGTTTAAACGACAGAAAAATACAGATTTTATGTGGGAACAGATTTGTGAAATTCTTTTAAATATTGGCTACACTCTGATGCTGTTTAGTTTCTCATATGAATCCATTTCTAATGAGATTTACTTGCTTCAATTCTCGTGTCCTCCAGCAGGAAGCCTGCTGTGTTGGGTGTAAGGTGATCTGGGAAAGGGTGAGGCAAGAAATGAATCCAGAGATGAGACAGTTCCTGATGACGTGGTAAAATCAATTAAAAAAATGGTTGTGAAAAAAAAAACACTGACTGTTAAAGTTTTTTTCCCAGTAGAGCAGCTTGGTGACATCTGGTGCAAATATTCCTCGTTTCATTCCAACCATCATCTGAGGAATGAGGACCAGAGAACACCAGAGAAAACTGAGAAAGCTTTTCTAAAATGTCTCGAGCCGATAACTTCCACGAGCCAAACAAGCTCAAGTGCACAGAGGAGATAACTTGTGTTGGAGCAAGGAGCAGAAACTGGATGTGCAGTGACCTCAAACTGAACATTTCCTCTGTTGACAGAGGATGGCTTACGAGAGCTTTTACAAGGTCTAGCAGAAAACCATTTCTTTTTAAGTCTTCCTCTTTACATCGCTGCTCGCTTCAACCCAACGCTTCGATTTGCAGATTTCTGTCTCTTTCTGTCACCGGTCTCTACTGCATTATCAAAACTCAACAAATATGAACAACTGACCTTCCTCTTCACAGATATACATGGTTAGTTTCTCATCACTAAAATCAATCTCAATCTCAATTTCGATTTCAAAGCACGTGCATTCTCTTCCAGAAATGAAAAGAGGAAGAAGGGCGGGGAACACAAACTCGCTCCAGCATTAGCAAACTCTCCGGTGCGTACCGATGACAGGGTTCCGGGTCCCAGCATTCTGAGCCTCTGTGTCTAAGCCTGAGGGCTTTCACGAACAACAAACTCCCATCGCCTGTAATCCCCAGCCGGGGATTCATCCTAGGATAACCTTCAATCCTCACGGTCAGCTTCCACTAAATTGGGGGCCCTCACTAAACATGGCAAAGCTTTCACAGAGACGAGGTGGCGACAAGAGACATGGACACTGCAAAGCTTTCAGACGGACCGTGGTGGTTCAGCGCCCGACCCGTCCATCAGTAACTAACCAGAAGAAAAAAAATTGAACGATGCACTGCAGCACGTCAAAAGTGGTCTGAAATATTAAATAAAACAAATACCTTTTTAAAAAGGAACAATTGAGCAATGTTTTTTTCCCCTCCATATATGATGTGAACGCCCCAAAAAAACACAATTAAATAAAATTGTACATTTAGTCCATAATCCAGGCCATGGATAAGAATGAACCTGGTCTGGTTTTGGTGTGCACCCTTTTATCATTAAAGTGCTTTTTGTACAACCAAAATCTAGAAAGTGTAATAACTGGCAAGCCCTAAAAAGGTTGTGACGGAAATAAAGTCAAACAGGTTTGGAGTGAAGGGAGATGTTCTATTGTGTGTCTTCTGTTGAGAAAGCAATAGATCATTCTAAAGCTAAAGGAAATAAAGAAGTTGTGAAGCTCAGTGGTGAGCCACACTTTTATTGTTTCGACCTAACCCCGATGCATTCCATGAGGCAAAGCAAAGAGATGCTGAACACAAGAAACACAAACATACGGCGCAAACACCTCAAGAGAAGCTGACGGTGTAACCGAACGACATCAGAACAAAAGCTAGCACAACTCTCACTACCTCCATCAGCCAACGCAGATGACAACTAATCAAACCCTAACCCCAAAGACGTTTGGTTTTGGTGCAAAAAAAAAAAAAAATCATAAAAATTACGTTTGCGTCGGATTACAGATTCAACCGTTATTTAGATTAGCAAAAAAAAGGACCGCAACTAGTTTTTCATTTACATCACAGCGAGAACTTTTGGTCTCAAAGGAAATACCTCACAGGACACAGATTACAAAAGTTGTATTTTGTAATATTCAGATAAAGGAGCAACGTTTGAAATGTGAAACCACGTTTATAAGCAAATAATATACACTGCAGTCAGTCGATACTAGTGAGTAAAATAAATAATTATTCAATTTCATGGATCCAATTGAAGAATTTAGATTGTTAGAGTACGGCCACCACTGAACGCTAATAGTTCTAGTATTCAGCAAATATCAGCCTCCCCTTCGATCAATAACCGATCCCCGACAATCACGTACATAATAAAGCTAAAAACGGCTGAAGATGTAGAAGAGTTAATATTTTATCAGCGGCTCCGCAGACAGCCACACAAATAAAGCAGAAAGGACTAATCAGCCTCTCGGGGACAAAATAGCTTCAGGTATTTTCCACCTGGAAGTAAACACTGAGCTCAGAAACCACGAGTGCGATGCCGACTGGGAAATTGGGGATTCGTTTGATTCAGGCCCCAGGCATGCCGTCAGCGTTCCATAAGCTAGACATGCCATGCTTGCATACCACCATACTTTACAAACAATGCAAAGAGCTGGTCAAAAAGAACGGAAACATGAGAGTCTCCTCCGCTTTAACTGAACATCTGTGTCACGGTCGGGTCAGGAGGCATGGGCTGCTGTGAAAGTTTGACCGTATGAAAACCATGAGGAAATACATCCCATCGCAGTTTGGTGAAACTTTGAACTTAATTCAATGAGTTTTGTTTTTAAGAAACTGTTTGTAAATGTATGTAGATTTAAAAAAATAATTCAAAGACTTTCAAACCCAGATCAGTCAAGCTCTAGTCTCAAGGTGCTTTTCTGTCGTCTCGGATAAGTATTGGTTTTTATCAGAAGTTTTTGTTTTTCTACTGTAAATCAACTGACAGTGAAAAGTTTATTTCTACAGCACGTCTCACACACATCGGTACGTGAAAGTGCTTTAGAGAGAGTTCAGAGTGAGCACATATTGTGACTTAAAATTAAAATATAATTTACTGCAGTCTGGCATTGATCCCCTCGCTCTTGCCTCTCCTCCTCTCAGTCGAGTCCAGAGCAGTATTTATCTGATTTTAATCATCAGTTAGAATTATTGAACCATAAAGCAGAGTGATGTAACATCAGGAAACAGATAAAACATTGCTTTGAAGCTCGAGCTCATGCACTGCAAATAAATGCAACTACTACGAAATTACAACAAAAATGTAAAATAGAGAAAGAAGTCCAGTCGACAACGATTCAAGGACAACTAGCAGCACGACCCAGTAGACAATGGGTAGAGCGAGCCGATCGAGCCTCCAAACGAAACCACATTGGACTCGGTCTAACCCTTGGACTCAACAGTGGTTTACAACAGCTCTAGTTAACACTTTATTAGTTGTGTGGAGGTTTCATTAGCAGATTAAGAATAAACAGTGTTTGAAGGAGATTATTGATCAGGAGATGACAATGAGAAAATGCAGAGGGAAAGAAAACTGTTGAGAGCAGGCTCCAGAGATAAAGGTAAGTATTAAAGTGTACTGTATGCAGCAGGAGAGATGAACGCTCCTCCTTTAGGATCACAATTATATGCAACATAACAAACTCATCAAGTCATCACCAAAAGAAAGCACCAAAAACATATTTGCCCAAATTAATACTGGACTAAATATTCTACCTAAGAGTAGAAGAAATTAATGACACACTTTTTAATATAGCTGCGTTCGACCGAGAACATAAAGCTGTAGATTTACCATAACTCTGACGTGCGGCTTTTACTCCGAAATATGGCAACATTTGGCAATGCTTCCAAAGGTTTTTCACAATAAAGCAACCTTTGGGGTGACCACCACCCTTTGTGGAAGAACAATAGCTATAGTCAAAACATTTTAATTATTGATCAGTTCAAAGCTTGCCGTGCCATTTTATCAAACTTTTTTGGCCTCTCTGACCAAAAGGTGTGGCTCCAGATATTGATTTGATTTAGATTTCCTTTGTGTGAATCTACAAAGATGAACAATCATTATTTACATTTTCTGAAAGCATTATTCGTTTACAGCACTCTCACACCCGTATAAAACTTTTTAACAAACGTTTTTTGTTTTGACTGTTGCAATGCCCTAGAGCTGCCGGAGACAAAGTACGCATCTGTCGTCCCCTTCGAAAGCTACCCGGACGAATGTAGACATACTGTATCAGAAAGAGTGAAATCCCCCTTTGTTTTCAGCTGGGTGTGAGAGCAGCTCTGACGATGTTTGGCTCTGGAAAACTACGCATCACAAAACTGACGTCACAACACAAAACTGACGTCACAAACCACGCAAAATCAATGGCGAGTAAAGCCAACACTGGAACAGAAATTCCAGTGCTTCTGCTTTAAATGAATATTAAAGAGCTGGAGCCAGATCTTTTCACATGGAAATCAAAAGAGAGAGAGAGACAGAGAAATGGTGTGTGGGGGAGGGGGGTTTGTCAAGCCTCAGCTGCTTCTCAGTTACAGCTATTGGTGCTATTTTCAACCATAGTTTTCCTTGAGAACATTGGTCTTGAAACCCAGAGAGAGAGAGAGAGACAGAGAGAGAGAGAGAGAGAGAGAGAGAGACAGAGAGAGAGAGAGACAGAGACAGAGAGAGAGAGAGAGAGAGAGAGAGAGAGCGAGAGCGAGAGCGAGAGAGAGAGAGAGAGAGAGAGAGAGAGAGCGAGAGCGAGCGAGAGCGAGAGCGAGAGAGAGAGAGAGAGAGAGAGAGAGAGAGAGAGAGAGAGAGAGAGAGAGAGAGAGAGAATCACTCGGTGTTCGCTCGGTTCGGATGAGAGTAAAGTTACTCCACAGAGACTAAAGTAAAGCAGCTCCAATAGAACAACGAGCAGCCGGCGGTGACACACCTGGATGGAAACCGCACACGAAACAGAACAAAACGAGCAAAAGCGAAATAATGAACCTCGAAACTTACTGTGATGGTAACTTCATGCTTTTTCAGGCGATACTTCAAACTCTTCATGTTTTAGAATGAATGTGTAAATAAAAGCTGGAGCGTAGGTTATTCAATGTACAAATACCAACAAGGATAAAGTATTGCGGTTTATTTTAATAACGAAACAACTTTTTTTTAATGTCTAACAACACGCTGCGATTTTCACCTGACGCGAAGCACCAGCGGAACCGTCTCCGCCCATTTCCTCACCAACAGAGCCCAGCCCAATAACACTGGCTGCTAATGGAATACATTACATTTCAACCAATCGGGCTTTAGAGGGGGCGGGACTTCCTTGTGGTACCAGAAACGCTTGGAACCGTAGCTCCCAGGGAACAACAGGGGATGCTGTTTGCGCGCCTGGCCTGACCTGGTCTTCTTTACCTGGAAATCACTGGACTTTGTTGCGGTTTGGAGGAGTTTAATGCATTTATTTGATCCCCGAACAATCGGGAGGAGCTGCTCTGTGTATAATACCTGCGGATTAAATATATTTGCTTAAATACAGTTAAATATATAACTGTACAACTCTGACATTTTGACATTAGTTTCTTTAAAACGATAGGGCTGGTTTGTGGGCTATGAAGACATGAAGATTGAATTTGGCTTCATCTCTCTACCTTCTAAAAGCAACACAAGCAGGGTTCATCTTTTTGCCCCTTGAGATGTGTCGCCCCCCTCTGGCCACAGGTAGAAAAAAGCTGTAGAACAGCGCAGAAAACCTTCGTAGCACATTTTCGACATGGCTAGTCCAGCCAAAGGAAAAATAAATTTCATTGAAAATATAAATGCCATTTACCCTCTTGCAGCTGCAGAGTTAAGCTGAAAAATATTCACATTTCAAGTTGATTTATGAGAGTTCTGTTGAAGTGAGACAGAAACAATTGAGAGCATGTAATGTAATTGAGAGAACGAATGTAATGCTGCATCAGAACTTTGCGTGAACATTTTTTAAAACTGATTTAACATGGGACATATGCATATACCCAACAGCTGGGAATTACTGTGAGTTGCACAATAAAAGAAAACTTTTCATACTTCTGTAAAATAAACACAAAACCTGGCCCTTTAGACCTTTTTACACTATTTTTTACAAAAAATATTTTTTACTTTAGTTATTAAAGTGCCAGCATTATTCACCCATTCCCGTGTTTAATGGTTGATAACTGAACACTCTGGTGCCATGATCACTCCTCCATCATACTCACAGCTCAGTCAAGATTCATGATCTGACCACCGCTTGGCTGAGGCGCTGCAGCACTAACTGATCCAGTGCCACAGTCTTGTTTTCCTGCAGATTTTACTAATTATTTTTAAACAGAACATCATAAGCACTTTTTGTTTTAACAAGACGTGAAACATGCGAAACCTCAGCCTTCAGCAGAAGCTTTATTTAACAGAACACCCTCCGTTCCTCTTTCACTGAAAGTACATCCATTTATTTGGCTAATAATTACATATGAAAGTGCCAGATTAGTATTAAACCAGGAATCTATGTAATGCTGTTTATGTATAGTGACAGAATATGCAAATTAAATTCATTCATCGTTTGAGAGAACATAATGAAATGAACGAGATTCATGCTCAGAGCAGAATACAGACTAGTTAGCTCTTTGATAAATAGAGGACAAAATGTTATTTCGCTTGGAAAAAAGAGCTTGGTTTGTTGTGGCAAGCGAGAGAGAAAGAGCAGAAACAGAGCTGCGATAAAGAACTTGTTTTAATCTTAAAGAGCTTTTGAAACAGACACATGTGCCAGTTCTGGCTGGAGTTTAGAAAAACTGGCCAAATTTGGAAGTAATACAGGATATAGGAACTCCAATCCCAACCCATGCTTCTGCACTCAAAGAATGGAAATGGAAAATAATCATTTGCCAATTCGTTCAAACAACAACAACAACAGGTTTAGTCTCTGGGGGTTAGCCACAGAGGAAAGAGAAACCCTTAACACCACACGGAGAAACCTTCGCTGAGTGCTGGTGGAGGATGCAGATAGCCATAGCCACAGACTGAGATCTAGCCAAGCATCTGAAGTCACGCTGTATAGACACGCAGATCGTCGTGTATACATCAAGTAAATACTTCCTGATCTTGGTGATCTGATCTGATCACCCACACTGCATCATGGGATTGATTACAGTCACTGGATTCCTGCAGAAAGTACTTCTGCCCCCCCCCCCTGAATTCTAAATGAATTCAAGATGAATTCAAGCTCCTGGCTCTTTTTATTTTACCCACTGATCATATGCAAGTGCTGGGATTCGAAGACATAGCCTTATTGTCTCTGAGAGAATCTGAGTGGTCAGTGGGGGGGGGGGGGGTATTATAAACACCTTGAGAGAGAGAGAGAGAGAGAGAGAGAGAGAGAGAGGGGTGCAAGTGATTTGTGCTGCATTTTAGTTTCATGCTGCAAAGGAAGAACTGACCAGCAAACTGCCAAACAAAGCAAAGGCAGAAACTGCAGCACCTCTGCTGACATCCAGGGCTCCCTTTGTTATGTGACAAAACATCTTTTTTTAAATGTGTGTCATTCCGGAGGAAAGCTGCACTATAATTGTCCCAAGGAGACAGAATAAAGAAGTAGAGGCACTGGAAAGTTTTACGTTCTGTTTTATTGAGGGATCTTAAAACATACGCCAAATAATTTATATGATATTTCTAAATGAATATTTACATTTTAATGTAGAATTCAGACTTACCCAGTTGTTTGAACACAAATTAAATGTAATTTAAGGGCCGATAAGCCTTTGTACAGTCTACTCCTGTTGATGCCACCCCCAACTGATGATACTCCAAACACCCCAGCACCAGCAGGTACACATCTATGTACAGTATGTTGAACATATCGCTTTTGTTTTTTATATTTATTTTTCGGCCAGTATGAACGACAGGAACATCCAGCAGTGATGCTCTTTCACTCATAAAGGGTGGAATCCGTTTTAATCGTTTAAACGAAACTGCTTCCGCATGTGGGGTTTCTTTGTTCAAAATCAACCCGGTTGGGGGGGGGTCGAATACTTCTTTACCTCGCTGTGCGTGTTATAGACAGAGCAGACTGTATATCTAGCCCGTTGTTTCAATATTTGTGACGAGGAAAAATGAGAAGAATTCTTAAATCCCTGCACGGGCTCCGACTCGAAGGAAAAGCTCCTTGAGTTTCTTCCGGAACTCTTGGCGCATCAGGCAGTAGATGAGCGGGTTCAAGCAGCTGTTGGCGTGCGCCAGGCACACGGTCGCCGGGAACACGTAGGTGTGAACGATGTAATAGGACTTGTCCCAGTACACCAGGTTGAACTTCACCAGCACGCCCCAGAGAGTGATGGCGTGGTTGGGCATCCAGCAGAGGAAGAAGGACAAGACCACAATGGTGACGGACTTGGTGACTCGCGTCGTTCGTCTGGAGTTGTTCTTCATGCTCCTCTGGCGGATGAGTCTCAGCAGGAGCACGTAACTGATGGACACGATCGCCATGGGCACGACGAAGGCCATTAGGATCTTCTGCAGATGGTAGACCGCCAGCCAGTGCTGCCCGTCGGGGAAGCGCAACAGACAAAGTTTCTCCCCGGCCACGTTGGTGACTGCGGAGAAGATGGACGTGGGAGCGGTGGCCGCGGTGGCCAGAGACCAGAGCACCGCGCTGACCCACCGGACGGAGCAGAAGCTCGGTCTGCTGCGGTCCTTCAGAGCCGAAGCCACCGACCAGTAGCGCGTGACGCTCATGGCGGTCAGGAAGAAGACGCTCGCGTACATGTTCATCACCGTCACCGACAGGATGATCTTACACATGGCGTCCCCAAAGGGCCAGCTGAAGTCCCGCGCGGTGTCCACAGCCCAGAAGGGCAAAGTCAACACAAACTGGAAATCCGTCACGGCCAGATTGAGGATGAAGAAGTTGATCTTGGAGACGCGCCTCTCCTGCTTGACGCGGATGAAGAAGAAGACCAAGAGGTTCCCGGTCAGACCCACGACGCACACCACGGAGTAGGTGACGGAGATCAAGCACCTCAGTGCAGGACTCCCGTCTGCTGACACGTCGATGTCCTCCAAGCTGGCGAGGGGCTCGCGGTCACTGATGGATCTGTTTGCAGCCCCACTCTGGTTGCTATCACCCAGCATCTCCAGCGCCTTCACCTCAGCGCTACCCATGTCCACCTGCCGCGCGGTCAGCCCTGAGCCTAACTGGTCACTTTCTATCAGAACACCAGATACTCTGACCCCGGCTGCAGCGCCTGAGCTGGTTGAACTTGATCACACTCATCCTTCACGCTCGTTCTGTGGAGCTGGAGGGTTCTGAACTTCTGACGAGGAGATCGTGTCTGGAGCTCAGTGTCGCGCGCTCTTCCATTTATTCAGTGCGCTTCTCCGATGTCCCGCCCATCGGGATTCGTCCTCTTATTTATAGAGAGCAGGATGTTGGTGGTGGACAGGCTGATGAAAATCTTCAATGGGAGTAGATTTAACGAAAATCTGAATAATTGGATTTCATTCCATTGCTTGGGGTTTATTTATCATCTATAGCTGCCATCGACCAATAAACTCACAGATTCCTCGCATTGCATTGTCTGTCAGAATAAAACTATTTCTTTAGAGCGAGCATGACATCATTTCAGAAAGTGACCTGATTTCAACATTAAAGTGGAAAGCTCGTGATTTATTACAATCTTATATTTATTATAAAGCTACTTATTGCTTCATTTGGAGAGTAAACCTCGGGCGTCACGCCGGAACACGCCACACAATAAAGCGCACAGCACTACTGCTGAGGCCATGAGTGTTTGGGCTCAGATGGCAGTGCATGATGGAGCATCGTGGAAAAATCTCCAACTCGAAACCACCAAGGAGCCTCCACCATGCTTCACTGTTGCCCGCAGACCCTCATTGGCCATGACCCACGGTTCCGGTAGTTTTCTGAACCTACTCTTCCATATTGAACGCTCGAACACAGATGTCACTGGATACTGGCTGCACGGGTTCCCAGTTATGAGCTGGTGAGCAACACATTCTTCCAAGAGGCGTTGCAGGATCCACACATCGCTATCTCATGACGCAAGGGAAGGGATGTGAAACACTCACAAAGGTTGGTGACACGCTACTGATGTAATCTCAGTCTGTGCTACTTTTATTTGTAAATTGAACATTTGTGAAGTTCATTGAAGTTGAAAACAACCACCTGCTCGTTCCAGGCGTGGACTCCTCTGCTTTAGTGTCTGCACTGCATTTATTCAATTTCACAGGAAGCAAATTCAAGGATAATAGTTGCTATGGTTACGCTGCAGATGCAGTTTTGAGGAGACGACTTTACTCCAAAGCATTCCAGAGCTGATCCAGTTCAGTCCAGGAGGACCTTCCTTCATCAAATCGCTGTGCATCTCAAATGTAGAGAATAAAAAAATGAACTATTCTCAATGTGTTACTTTAATATAAAAGTTACTTAGTTTTTCTTAGTAGTTAGCTTTTTAAACCCAACGTGTGACATTAAACCTCGGTCAGTCCTTACACTTCTGAACTACTGACAAATACAGGTCCTTCTCAAAAAATGAGCATATTGTGATAAAGTTCATTATCTTCTGTAATGTACTGATGGACATTAGACTGTCATATATTTCACATTTATTTACACACAGTTGAAGAAGTTCAAGCCTGTTTTGTTTTAATATTGATGACTTTGGCATAGAACTCATGAAAATCCAAAATAGTGCATAACTGAACAGAATTATTTGAAGGTTGACTTTTTGGTATAAAAAACACTTTTCTTTTATTGGTTGGATGAAACATTAAATTTTTCTTTTTTGGGTTTTCATGAGCTGTATGCCAAAATCATCAATGTTAACTACTTCCGGTGTGTGTGTAAATGGATCTGAAATCTATGAAAATCTAATGTTTATCAGTACATTACAGAAACTTTATCACAATATGCTAATTTTTTGAGAAGGACATGTATAATGTTTTAATCATCATTAATTCTGCCTAACACGTGAGAAGGTTAACTACTTTAAAGAAAAATCTATATTCTGATGTGTTGAGCGGGAAAGTAACACAGTGATGTTTAGTTGAGGGAAATGGAGGAAGAGTGAACCGGTGGCGCATGGAGTTTGTGTCTAGACTGCCACCTGCTGTTCAAACACAATGAGTTTTCTCAAACAGATATGATTGAGCTCGAGCCGGAAGAGGGTTTTACTTCATCACAGATCTCATCAAGATCCTGGTGCTGCATCATCTGGCCTGGTTCGGAGCTCTTTACACGGCTACACCTCACTGGTCCTGCGATGATCCTCAAATCAAGGATGATGGTATGGTACCACAGAAATATAACACCAAAGTGAACACAGAACGTCATCTAAAATATGTTAAAGGTGATTTGCGGAAACAAATCTAATTTGTTCCAGAAAGATTTGTTCTGGATGTAGATGCAGGCCTTTCAGCAGCTTAAGTTTGGCTTGTCCTCACCTTTCTGCAATCACTTGGGGAGGGAAAATCCTGTCGAGCGATTCATAAAGGGGAAGTAAAAGAAATCGCCACATCGCTGCTTTAGCTCCAGCCACGACCAAGAAAACTCAATGCCTTTTATTCCACCGAACGTCTCCACATAAACATGTAACATTCAATAGGTAAACAAGTTCTTTCAATGCTTGTAATAAATATTTTTGCACTTACTTTGTACAAACTGACATTGTTCTACTGTACACATCTTAAAAAATCTTTTTTCTTTTCAAAAACATGCCACAAAAACACAAAGTGGAGCAGATTTAAGGCAGTGAGTATAGATGTGAGCGTACTGAAATGGAGAGTACAACAGAAAATGGACAAAGACACTTAGTCCTGCTCCGTACGTCTTCTAAATTCTATAAATTAGTTTGCTGAGATTTCTTCGGTCCGAACATGAAAACACAGAAACGCACATCACCGGAAAACACTCAGATTGCACAGTGCAGTCAAGCATCAGCACAGACATTCTCTCATAGACGCACTCACAACTGAAAAGATCTAGAGCCGTGCTTCTGATTTCCGAACTCTCTTCACTTGTTTGAGGATTTGATTGGGGTTAACACAGAAGCATCTCGTCTCGGAGCCAAGAGGCTAGTGAAGCCCAGCCAATCAGAGAACACGTGGAAAGAAACGATGAAACGTCAACTTCAATTCCATTTCTTTCAGTCGAACCATTAAGACCTAACACTTGAGCAATCATCCTCCAGGACTCAACCCCACCCCCCTCCCCCCAGACTCATCCGGGTGCTTTCTTCAAAAGTCTACAGATAAGTGCTGCTGCCGGCGGGAGAAACAGCTCAACACGGAGAAAACCCAAACGTTCACTCGTCAAACACACGCTCACAAGGCACACGTGACACAACGCTATCAGAAAGAAGAAGAAACAAGTGGCTTTGGGTTCTTCGCAAACAGTACCAAATAACAGATAAAAACTTCAGTCCGTGCGTGAGGCGGAAACGTCCATCCATCCATCCATCCATCAGCAAGTTTAGCACCGCCCCATCTGAAGCGCCCAATACTCTTTCCTTCAGTCGAGTCGGTCCAGCAGGGACGGAGAGAGGCAAGAACGAATGACACACAGAGAAGAAATCCTTCCACGTAAAGTACACTTTGAAGTTCACTGAACTCACTCGAACAATGTCAACACTGAACAGTGTTCTTTTGGCATTGAGCAAGACGTACGAAAGCAACGCTTCGTTTAAAAACAGTCAAGACTTACATTTCGAATAAGATTCATGAGGTTTTGGCGATTAACATCAACACTGTTACTCCCAGGGGTCAACTGGAACAAGGAATGCTTTAGAACTGCCCCGACACACAGAGATACTCCACCCGAGTCATCCGCCTGCGAGGAATCATTGTGAGCTTTTCTTCTGTAATATGAATACCTATAATTCCTTTAGAGACTCATCCTTGAGCTGAATTTAGTTCACGCACGCTGCATTCGTCTCCCTTTACTCCTGGTCTCTGACGGATTTCCAGTCGTTCTAGTTCCATGTCCTTCTTTTGTATTCACATGCGGTTACACCTTCTGGGTTGAGAAAACTCCAAATATCTGGGGAAGCTACTGAAACCAATTCGTTTTGAGGACCAAACCAAATGCAAATGAACTTTGCGCAAACGACAGAAGTTGAAACACATGATCTAAACACCTCTGGGATGCCGCAGGTTGTGTTTCAGAAGTGCACCGCTTTATATTTCTGTCACAATGGGAACCCAAACAGCGTTTTACAAGTGCTTCACGACAGCAGTGAAATTGACTAAAAGTCACCTCCGACTAAAATGCATCAGTGCACTACTGCGAAACGTAAGCGGCTCCCGGTTCGAGCTAGAGCAAGGCGTCCCACGCCGATTCGTTTGTCTGCAGGAGTCGGTGTAAGTAGCAATGGATGGGTGACTCCTCCCATACACACTTTTGCCCGTATACGGTTTATACGGAGACGGTAAATAACTAAAATCCCTTTTCATCCCGTCAGAGACAATGAACCGGGTTTTACCACTCCGGTGGTGATGGCACAAAGCTAAACACACAACTGAACCAAACAGATGTGAACACAACTTTCTGACTGTGCTCGACCCACAGGTTCAGGAAGTAGCGTAATGTCCTTTTCATTCACTGGTTTCACACATTCTGATCACGCGGAACCAACACACAGAATAAAATCCGGTGCATTCGGTTTTTCAGAGCATTACAGCGTTACTGAATGCATCGTTGGTCCAAAACAACGCCGTGGCTCTGCGGGTTCTGAAGGATGGATATAGATGAAAGGAAAGCTATATTTTTGGGTGAGCTATCCGATAAAAACGTAGTGTTTCTGAGAAAGGGACGTCCGAGGATACGGTTATAAAAGTGTTCATGAAGAAGAGGCAGAACTGTGAGGGAGCAACAGCGTCTTCAAGTTTAACATTAGAGAGTGAAATATGTACAAAAGTAAAAGAAAAATATAGATTTGTTTCTCTGTACACAGCTACGCCTCTCATCGTTTAGAAAAGCCCCATCCCGCGAGTCTCACAGTAGCGCTAGGGTCAGTCTAGCGAGATGACGTCTGCCAGGCTGCCGTACAGCGCCGATGTGGGCGTTTGAGAGTTTGGCCGCGGGGCGGCTGGGTGTCCCAGGCTTTCTCTCAGGCTTCCAGCACCATTGCTCCCATTGATGCTGAGGGGAGCGAGGCCGCTGCTGACTGGGGTCGAGGGTGGGTCCAGGAAGAGCTGAGAGGAGCCGTACGGCAGGAAGCGACTCAGGAGCAGGTCGTGGTCGTCAGAGGCTGATGCCGCCGCTGCTGCCATCACCATGTTGAAATGCTGGTGGGAAAGCCAAAGAAAGTCAGACGAAGAGAAAGCAGAAGGAAGAGGAGATCTGTCTGGTTTAAAGAAACCCTCAGAACTCTTTGATTTGATTTTTTTTTTTTGCAAAAGTTTGAGCTCCTGAAAATAGTCCAGATGTTCCGTTAGACATCATCACTGGCTGTCTGGATAAGAAATTCCAGTTGAAAACGTCATACAGGAGACAAAGACGAATTATCTAAACCAAACTAGGCAGTTTATTAATTTCAACATCTTTATCCAACTCATGAGCATGTTTTTAAAGGAGGCTGATTGTAAGTGTTTCTCCTCTCTCTGCAAAACAACTCTGAGACGAGCTGAGAACGATGACAGGAAGCTCTCAGAGATTGAAGCTCTCGGTTTCAACTGTGAGGAACATTGTGAGGAATTGGAAGACCAGAAGAACAGATGTAGTTAAGGCCATGAAAATAGAAAAGGTGAGGGTCGCATGGATCCCTCTTAATCTCAGCAGATGTTGTTTAGTAAAAGACAATGGTCCAGCGGTTCCTCTGTCTCTGAAGCTTTGAGTCAGGAGAGTTCTGCGTCCCTTTAAAGCCAGACAGAGCCGACTCATCATCACTTACCTGATGATTCTCTCCTTGTAGAAAAGGGAAAAAGTTGAGATCTGTAAAAAAGTAAAACACACAAAGCTTAAAACACACACGTTCCACAAAATGCCTGCATGAAACACATCCAAAATGAGAAGAAAACAGAGTTTTATGCTTTATGACAAAAGTAGTTTAAAAGTGTTTATTTTTATCACAAAACCAGGAAAACCTTTTAAAATTAATGCTCCAAGTATTTATTTGTGGCGCTGTGTAAAGCCCTTCATTTACACACAGGCCATGCACTTCCAAATGTTATTAGCCATAGTGCCCACTAGATGGCATGGACCCATGGAAAGATGATTCTGAAAGTACAGTTGTGCATGTTCTCACATTTTCATTTGAACTCCGGTGCATCTTATGCATCAAACATCTCTTGTTATGTTCCTTTAAAAGCAAACATTTCAAAGCTAATAACCTTTTTGAAACCTTCATGTTATATTTGGATTCCAAATTAAACTAATGTCGGGTTCCAGCATTCCGACCTAAATGAGCGGAGTGGGTGTGCGTGGAGCATGCGGAGAGCTCCAAGGTTAGGTCAGAGCCTAGAATTGTGACCTGCAGTGTGAACAGCTGCAGCAGACGACACGGAATGCAACACACTTCCTCTGCGTGAAATGAAAACAGACGATTGAGAACGATTCTCCGTCACTGAAGCACATGTTTACAATACGCTCGGTGGTGCCTCGGGTACCTGACAGGTCTGAGGGCGTTGGGTAGTAGTGACGGTAGTCCTGAATGAGGGGAGGAGGAGGAGGAATGTAGTTGTTGTCCATCTGGGGCATGCTGGGAGTCTGGCTGAGCGGAGACGGGTGTCTGTGCAGATTGAGCGCCCTGCACGCGATACGACAAACAGCGGACGTGAAACAAAGCTTCGACCCGAAACATCCTCCCTGAGAACGATGCCTTACCCGTTATCCATCTGAGGAGACATGCTGGACAGTGACGGACAGCCTCTTTTCTGAGGGGGTTCTTCATCCTCCTCTTCCTCAGACGAGCTGTCAAGAGTCAAATCAATCACCTCCACCTTTCTGCTGTTGCCTCCAAAGTTACCGTTGGTTTGAGAGTTCTGCTCTGACGCCGCTGTGCGGCAGCCACCTGATCACACACACACACACACACGTGCACGAGAGAGAGAGAGAGAGTGAGAGAGAGAGAGAGTGGTAGAGAGTGAGTGATTGTGAGAGAGAGTGAGTGGGGAAGAGAGAGAGTGGGAGTGAGTGAGGAGAGAGACAGTGAGTGAGAGAGAGAGTGAGTGAGAGAGAGAGAGAGTGGGAGTAAGTGAGAGAGAGAGAGTGAGTGGGGGAGAGAGAGAAACAGTGAGTGGGGGAGAGAGACAGTGAGAGCAAGTGAGTGGGGGAAAGAGAGAGTGGGAGTGAGTGAGGAGAGAGAGAGAGAGAGAGAGAGTGGGAGTAAGTGAGAGAGAGAGAGTGAGTGGGGGAGAGTGAGTGGGAGTGAGTGAGGAGAGAGAGAGAGAGTGGGGGAGAGAGAGTGAGAGAGTGGGAGCTCGTACCATCAGTGCCATTGATTGAAGCAGGCACTTCCTGCACTTCTTTTCTCGACCTCATGGGGGCCCAGCTGCCATCCTCCTTGAACTGGATTTCATCACACTCCATGCAGCTGTTCAGAATCTCCATAAACAAGCTGCGGACGGACAGATAAAGCTTCTCAGTAGAGCATCTCGTAGCGGATCATCTCATCGAATGACTCTGTGAGCGACCAGCAGCACACTTCTGAGATCCGTGTGGGCTGAAATAACTAACGACAGGATCTTGTGCGGTTTACCCGTCGATGATGAGGTGCTCGTAGGGGGCTTTCTTGTCACAGACGGGACACACCCACGTGGGTTTCTTCTCGTTCATCTGGATGTAGAGCGTGGCATCGAAGCACTGCAGGTGTGAACACGTCAGAGCCCGGCATGGAATCATTAGCCGCATCTTTCCCAGCTGCGGAGCACAGTCAAGGAGGAAATTACACACAGACGAACAAACACATCCACACATGGAGGTTCGGAGGAGGAGTCCACCGAGCTTGGAACACAAAGAGCAGAAGTTCCAGTAGAACAATATTCCACAGAACTCGTCGTTTTCTGTGACAAACACCGGTATGACCCTGTTTGATCGTTTATTACAAAGAGATTCTCAAGCCCGGGGTGTCTGGATCGATAGATACGATGCTTACCGGACACAATAACGAAACTCTTAAACTGGTGGTGGCTATCTCACTGTCTGGGTCCGCTGTTAGCTTCTCCTTTACTGCAACACATGAGAAAGAGATCAGTTATTGTGAAAAAACGAGAGCTCATATAAACATTACGTGTTCGTTTGAAATAATAGTGATATTATTATTTACTACATGTCACTAGTAAACTATGAAGAGTCGCTTCACGGAGCGAAAGATAAAAACAAATAGCATTGAGCGGCTCTATATCTGCGCGCATGTCTCTCGCTTGTGTGTTTTTATTCATTTATTTTAATTACTAGAGTATGGTCATTTGGTTTGTCGCTTGAAGCAATCTGTTGACAACAAAACAAAAACAACATTTTAGTGAAAGTTTCTTTTTTTCACTTAGAGCATATTGTTAACGGTTAGTCTATTCTTTGGACTGAAGGTAAAGGTAAACTACTGAAATGCTAACATTAAAATGTTTAGTAAATGCTGTCTGATTATTTTAATAGTTATTTTATATATATTTCAGTTAATTTATATTATTATTATTATTATATATTAATTTACTTTTACTTATAAAGCTGTCTGTTCTTGTTTATTTTGTGCTGTTTAATAAAATGATGGTGTTTGTTCAAAAGTTTTGTGCATCTACTTTGTTGTACGATATTTTAGCAGAAAACGAAGGGGAAATTATCCTGAAATCATATCAGCACTAAACATAGGCGAAAAAAAAAAATATCGGCAGCACTTTTCGGACACTTTGGCGGACCCTGACCTCTAAACATCAGCTATAGAAAGCCAACATCGGTCGATCTCTAGTTACTAGGCAACCTTCATTCTCCTCCTCTCAACACGGCTGAGTACAGGTCGTCTCATCTGACCAACACTTTCACGCATTCAGCTGTTAATTGGCAAAAGGCAAGAATTTTATTGAGCAGTGAGACTTTTTGGGCAGGATCTTTAGTACGTGATCATTTTACCAATTGTTTTCTTGGTGACTGTGGTCCCAGATTCTCATTGAAACATCAACAAAGGGGGAAGCCCCAGAGAGCCCCTTTTCCCCGATGGAAAAATCTTGTTGGACAGCTCTTTGGTCTTGGCCACAGTGGACACATTGAAATCTGATTGATTGATTGATTGATTGATTGATTGATTGATTGATTGATTACTTTTGTCGACAGGTGTATGTTATTCAGGTTATACTTTTTAAGAGAGGCCCATACTCTCAGCTAGTTACCGGTATAAAATACTCAAAGATGTGTTCATTGATGGAGGAGTCAAATACCTTTTTCACTCGTATGTGTCCAAATCTTTCAACCCATTTCTTAGTGAACCAAACCAGCAAGGGGTTAAATACTTAATTACCCCAAAGCAAATTTCTGGACATGTCGGCCGTATGTTTGCACCAAAGGGTTCTCTTCGACCACAGACACTAAGATCAGAACACAGCAGAGTCTTTTGTGAAAAACAGATCAACAACGTTTCGGTTCTGGCAGAGATTTGTTCAGATAAAACTCCCAGCACTTCTTCCCTGATCCGCTCAAGGAACAGATAATAATAATAATAATAATAATAATAATAATAATAATAATAATAGTAAAAAAAAAAAAGCCAGAGTTGCTCAATAATGCAGATGCTGTGCTGGTTTGAAGCTCCGAGTGTGATTGCTTACTGAGAGCCCGGGAGTGGTCTGGGTTTCTGATGCCTTTGGCTCGTAGCCTCTGCAGCAGCACGGTGGATGAGAGCTGCTTCACCAGGTACACGGCCAAAGAGTAGCTCTGATGAAACCAACACACAACATGCCGCGACACCGTCAACTCAAAGACAAACAAGATCCGTAGGTTTAAGCAAAGAACAGAAGCATCATTTATTCATGGAGCGAGGATGGATGCGAGGATGGATGCTCACATCAGTGTAGGTTCTAGAAACAAGAGCTGATATAAGATTCACGATTAGCGAGAAAGAGTGTAAATAAAGAAGCAGCCACTGAAAGCACAGGGAATGCTCAGCGCTTGGCTACAAGTTTCAATAAAGCTGGATATCAGGAAGATGTTCTTTATATGATGTACAGGTGCTGAGCTTCCCCTCCATCCACCCCAACGCATCAGTCAGGGGTGAGCGCACCCGCCTCCGCTCGGCAGCTCCAGATAGTGAACTCCATAGCATTCTCCTCAACAGCAACAGTGAAATAAAGAATGAAAAGAAATATATTTCCACGGCTTTGCTCTCTCCTATGGGTTGAGGCTTATACTGATATTTAATTCATTCTTGTATTATTAAGAAATTTTACCAACCCGTCCAATTTCCGAGGTCCATGACACTACGATGGTGTTGGGAACTGTGGTGGATAGTCGGATGAGGGAGGTAATGTTGATGGGTCTGCTTGGCCTTTTTGGTTCCACGCCATTTTTGGTTGGAGGCAGATATCCCTAGAAAACAAACGAGGTACAATCACATTGAAGACACACCAGCAGCGTGAAGAACACGAAGTGAGGGTAAATATGTCATCCATGTGCTGCCGGCTGTAGCGGAACTTACGGGGAGATTACATGGTTTCCCATTGACTTTAACACAAAGATTAGGGGGGAAATGGTCCTCCTGAGGGCAGCTGGTCTCTGATAAACAAAACCTGCACACAGTGCAAACGTGCCTCAAATCAGCAGGTGATGTCAAAGGAAACCGAACGGTTAACACCCCTCTATGGTAACCTTACCGTAACTGTACTTGCACGGTAAAGTCACATTTGGTCCCTGATATGTCCCTGGAGAGAAAAGTGAAAAACATAATATTCAACAAAATGGGACACTTTTTTGAGTTTTTTTTTTTCACATTATTGCATCTTCTGGAGGCACTTACATGGAGCTACTGACTTGTTGGACCTGCTGTGGCGTCAAAGCAAATGCAAAACATGTTTCCTGAAACCTCTGGCTATTATCTGAAGCTGCAGAAAAACACAGAAAGAAGAAGACGATCTCTGAAACCACTTCCCGTCAAATAGATTTCATTAATCCAGAACGAAGAGCATTTCAACAAAACAGAGAAAAAACCTCAGCAAAAGTTGAAATGTGCAACTCGTCTCAAGAAGTTTCTCAACAGCCAAACAACTCTTGATTCCATCCTTGTGTGAAGCTTGAAGAGTAATGTTATCGGGAGCATCGGGAGCCAAGGGTGAAAACGCCTCTCATACGATCCCCTTAAAAAGATCCTTTACATTTCTATTAGAAATATTTTAGTCATAATTTAACCAAAGTTGAAACGATAGAAACGGCCGGCGGATGTTCTGGGTCGAGATACATCCTGGAGAAATATTCAAAACGTCTGAACATCGAGTTTCTCTGTGAAGCTGATCGTCTACATTTCACGTCCTGCGTTCTTCCGCTCCCGGCTGCATCTGCTCCTGGTTCGGTTTAGCTTCTCCGGTGCCTCCATTTGTCTCCCATTCTCCACATGAACAATGCCTCGTAGCAGCTCTATTTCATCAGCGTAAACCAGACGAAAGAAAGACGGAGTGAAAGGAAATGCTCTGAGGAATCGTTATGGAGCGGATTAGTTTACAATTTACCATGAACGCTGATCAGGCGTGTGATGACGAAAGGTGCTGCACTGCCCCCATCTGCCTGGAGTACACTGCTCTGTCGTTTTCGTCCTTTGCTTTCCTTTCTGCCCTAACATCTCTCACAGAAACAGGAAAGCTCCACTTGGACCTGGAGCTGCATCACGATTCTCACAAGGTAAAGAAAAGTCACAAGGGAAGTAAAGGGAAAGCAAGCCGGAGAAAGAGAGCTAGCAACGGGAAGAGACTGAAATAACATTCAGACGGAGAAAAGAAACGGCAGTTTATTAGATGAGGGGAACAGTGGCATGAGAGTGAGGGAAAGAGAGGATGAGAGGAAGAGCAATGAGGAGAGAGAGAAAGGGTAGCAGAGACAGAGAGAGAGCGAGGGGGTGTGCAAGAGAGGGAGAGAGAGCAAAAGCAAGGATTGATGGAGAGTTAGTGAGAGTTTGAGGGAAATAGAGTGAGTGGGTGATGGAGAGAGGGAGAGAGAGAGAAAAAAAAACATGGCCACACAACACCCCGAAACGCTGTAATGACTCTACCAAAGCAACAGGTGGCAGTCGATTCAAAATGATTATTAAACACTACGTGAGGAAAAACACAGGTGCCTCTGTTCACGGATCGAATGGGAAATATGCGAAAGAGATCAAGGAATATTGCAAGAGAGAGTAAAGGAGTGAAAGAGAGTGAGAGTGAGAGAGTGATGGAGTGAGTGGGGGGAGAGAGAGAGAGAGATGTGGTAGAAAGGCACAAGTTCCCTCCCCCGCTTGTAATCTAAAAATAGCTCAGCAGGCTTCATCTTCTGATTTGCTTCAGCAGTTGGAGGCAGAGTGGACTATGTTTCAGTTACAACACGAGTTTCGTTATTAAATATATAACAATTTTATATTCAACACGATTCCCAAAATAAACAACTCCAAGTTTCTGTGTGTGACTTTTATTAATGTGTGTACATCATCGAGAGTAATTCAGGTTTAATTATTAAAAATGCCTCGCTAGGAATGAACATCTACAATCACAAGCAGTCGTGGAAGATGGATGTGACCATTTATAAATCGACCACAAACTTTAATCATTTAAAAGGGGAATAATCCAACAAAAGCATAAAGCGTGTGAGCGTCAGCAGTGAAACATCACACACTCGTTCTACGTGGATGTCATCTCCGAGAGCGAGCGAACTGCAAAACGATCCGTTTACCCGTCTGACCCGCGGACACCACAGCGCAGATCCATTTGTTTCTCACGTAAACACTGTCACTGGTGTTTGAGGAGAATGTAAACAGAGAGACACGACGGCCCCTCGCTGGAGTCAAATATCCAGCTGTTTGGATTAAAGAAAGACAGAGATTAAACACGAACCGCAGGGTGGCCACACACTCGGACCCACAGCAAGATCATTCACTTCAATGAAAACAGTCCTGCAGAACACTGGTCCTGCCCGACCAATGCAAAGTGCCCTAACGACGCCGACACCGGAGCTGAGAAAAGCGGCTGCAAAGCAACGGTTTTGAGGTTTTGGCATGAGCGTTTGGCACCAATGCGACTTATACTGAAGGCGTTATACGAAGGCCCTCATCCGTTTGTACCAAACATGTGGTTACTGCTACACACCGGAGCTCAAAATCACAACGTTCTTCTGGTGACGTGTCGGTTTTAAATGAAACTTGAACAAAGTCTATTTCCTTTTATCTTTGTTTAGCTGTGTTCAAGGTCACACGAAGGTCAGAATTTCAATGCTCAGTGAAACCTCGGCTCTGCTTTTGATAATACACTTCTTGAGTCCTGAAGTGGATAAATAACCTGCCTGAAAATAAACACATTTTTCATCGAAATAACTGCCAACGTTTTCCCTTCTATGTTTTCATGATAGAAAAAATAGCAGCTCAGTGACACACAAAACTGCTTCTGAAAGTACAATGAAATAACTAATGCAACATCTTTTCCAATTTCAACTTTGAGCAAAAAAATTTATAAAATAATTCTTTTTCAAAATCACAGGGAAGTCTCTTGCTGTGCAAATCGCTTGGTGAATTCCTGGAGATTTTACAAAACACGTCAGTCTTATCTTAAAGTATGTCGGATGCTAAACTGCGAAGCTTTTTTCAACCCGTTACACGGTGTGGTCATTGCGGAGTCGAAATTCGAAACTTCTTAGTAGAAATGTTGTTAATAATGCAGCGATGCAATGTCTGCTCGGGTTCAAGCGTGCCACGCGGGTTAATGTCTTAACTAATCCATAGAGCAATTTACAGTATCAGTTATAGCGCCACCATTTCAGACTGTGTAACACTTTTGTAAGGGACTGAAACCTAAACACAAGATAACTGGAGAGAGTTTAGAAAACCGGCAGGAATTTTGAATTTCCATGTATAATTTAATACTATTTCAGACCAGTTTATTTTTTTATAAAAGGAATCGATAATAAGAATTCAGATTGATTAACTGTTTTCATTAACTGCTGTATCGCAGCTGGGGAACTGTACACAGGTGTGGGGTTTGAATTTTAACCAAACATTGGAATAATAAATAACAAGTTGGAAGGTGTTATTAGCCAGAAAGCTATAGGTGAAATGAAAAATAAAATAACATTTCAACAATATCACGTCCTAAATGTGTAATCCCCTAGTGGTGGCTTGAGCAATATTCTGTGTGCACGATGCGTTTCTTCTCAAGATCCAAACCCTTTAAGCCACTGAAGATGCGGGAAAACAGTGGGAGAGAAACATGGGGTTGTTGAGGAGTTTGGCAATCTATGTGAACAATAATCCTCAGGCAAATGAATACGCGGACGCCAAGCTAGCCAACATCATCAAAATGCTAATGTAGGGGCAGCAGATGCACAGAACTACCCACAGACTCTGTACCAAACCAAGCGACTGGAGACATAAGAAAACTCACCAAGACTGGTGGGTTTGATGAGCTCATCCAGCATATCGTAGAAGGACAGCCGCTGCAGTTTGACATCTGGGTGTACGGGGTGGTGGAGATTCGTGGGGAGGTGAGGCAAGCCCAGCTCATGCTTGGGTCCAAGGAGAGAGATGGGTAGCAGCGGCGACGTGGGTGCACTGTGCCCATCAAAGCCTAGCTGCGTGAGGCCCGGGGGCAACGAAGGGGCAGGGTGGACTCCAGGTAGGGTCAATTCCGATGGAGACACCAGCTTGGTAGGGAAGCGTCTTCTGTAAAGCTCTTTGACCTTCATCTGAACAGCGGGGCTGCAGCCGGCTTTGAGAAGGTGTAAGGCTTTTGTTAAGAGCTCGTGCTTTCGTCCATGTTTATTTCTGCCTGCATAGCCCAGAAGAACCTGGAGCTCCGAAACCCGCAGGCTCATCACCATTTGCTGCCGGAGAACAGAAGAAGAGAAGTCAGCACACGAGCCAAAACAGGGACACTTCCAGCACCACATGCAAATCAGCTACATAGGCCAAATCAATCCCTGGCCAAACACACTTTTTCCACAGCTCAGATGCAGATAACCACATCTGAAAGCACACACACGCGCACACACACACGCACACTTTCCCTCAGGCTAGGATTGTTCAGTAATGGTCTAAGCTATGAAATATGCAGGAGCAGCCCCAAACAAACACAAACGCAACGGAAGTGTCGCATTCCACACGCTTGGAAGCAGACGTCGAAACCAAACAAAAGACCGCAAACAATTTAGAGTAACGATGGTCTCCAAAATATTTGCTTTATGTCGATTGAAGTGCATTTCTTTTTGAGATTAGGATGAAGGTTGATTTAAAAAAAACAAAAATAGTTTCTAATCTCTGATATGATAACCTTCAGAAAGATATGAATCTATAGCCGGCATCACTCATGCGCACGGCGTCTAGCTATTTCTGTGTTCGATAAAAATATTCTAGAGATGCAAATCAACAAACTGTTCAATCTCAGCTGGTCTCTGGGAAAATAATTTACCCAACAACAGAGAACTGATTAACAACCAAATCGCTTTCTCCAACAGATGCTGCGGTTATGAAGAGCCTCCTGAATAAAACACAACATCCATCTATACTTTAAAATCAGAGAAGAGGTTGGTTCAGGGTAAAAAAAAAGAGCTCAATTTGTATATGAGAGAGAGAGAGAGAGAGAGAGAGAGAGAGAGAGAGAGCAAGGTGGGGGAAGGGCCGGGCCATGAGCTGCTGCCTTCCAAAACAAATGAAACGAACACATTCTATATCTGCACACAGACACAGCTCCAGTACAAATACAGCGCGTCCAGAATCATGTCTGAGAGCAGAACGTGGAGAGAAGAAGAAGATGAAGACACAGTTCCGACAGGACCCTCCACACGCACCATTCGTCCATCGTCTTCAAACAAGTGTTGGGGACAAAAATCAGAAGGAAAACCAATAACTGGGCAACAGAGACGAGATGAAGAACTAGGGAACGCTACACTCCTGCACACAGCTGGATCATGTGATCCGGGGAAAATAAAAACTATTGAAAATGTGCAGACCACCTTACACAACCCCCCCCCCCCCCCCAGAACACAGGAGAGAGTAGAAAGAGTATGGTTTAGCTTAGGAGTATGAACACTTCAACTGAAAGGGGTGGAGGAGGACAGGGGGGGGGGGGAGAATGAGAGAAAAACAGAAAGCGGAAGGGGAGAGATATAGAGGAGGGAAGAGAAAGAGAGAGAAGGAGAGAGAGGGGGGAGGGAGAAAGACAGAGAGAGGAGGGGGAGAAGGAGAGAGGGAGAAAGACAGAGAGGTGGGGAGAAATAGAGAGAAGGGAGATAGAGAAGGAGAGAGAGTGAGGGAGAAAAACAGAGAGAGGAGGGGGGGAGAAGGAGAGCGGGAGAAAGATAGAGAGAGAGTGGGGGAGGAGGGGGAGAAAAAGAGAGAGGGGGGAGAAGGAGAAAGAAAGAGAAAGTCAGAGAGAGAGGGGGAAGAGAGAGAGAGACTGAACCACCCTGAATCACAAATGCTTCCCATGTGAAGCTGCACGTCTCTTTTTTCATTTTCTGTAGCACACTTGCTTTCTTTACATCTTCAGATGTAGAACGCTTCAATAATCAAATGCTGAGAGTCAGAACAGTGTAAATATTAGGAAAGAAACATATCCGTGGATGTAATTCCATCGCAGCGTTTTAATTACTCATAGAGCGGCAACATTAGCGATGAAGAGAGAACACAACCATAATCAGAGGCGGATAGAGTTTTAGATAGTGTACAACCGATCCTCGTTCCTTGAGATTAAATATTCACTCGGTAGATGTGATTGAACCACAGCTGTATCTTAGAGCATGCTCGCTGGTTTAAACTGGTTTGAGATGGGCACTCTTTAGCATGTCAAAATAAAACAGTATAAATAAATGAATTAGAATTTATTATGATTGGTATTTATTTTGTTTGGTGCAACAGATCGTTTTGTACATTAATCATTACAAAGTTTACCATGAAACTCAACCTTTCTTCAGTCTCCACGAAAGAGGTTGACTGCTAAAAGTTGTCATGTGACCCACAAGCATCAATGGGAACTACAAATCAAAAAAGACTGAAAAACAGGTTCCGGAGAACGGTCTGCAGGCTGAAATTGGGTACATTTAACATTTATCCATTTGGCAGATGCTTTTATCCAAAGCGACTTACATTTTGAATTAACATATTTTTTCTGTCAGTTCTTGCTTTCCCTGGTATAGGTCGCCATGGAAGAGACATTAGCCGGTGACCGTAACTAGGCACAGGATGCACAAATAAGAACAGACCCCAGCGTGGCTCAAGGTTTAGAGCCTCAAAGAACTGAAACTAATGAGTGAACCCTAGGAGGGTATTTACACGAGGTTCTGGTATCCATAGGAACAAGGCAAAGAACCGGAGAGATGACGAACTGATGCGATACAAAAATACATGATGTATATTATCAAAGTTGGTAATAAATATTCCTCCATGAAATGTCAGTTCTACATTTCGGTGGATGTTTACTATTGTGGACTATTTTGGGTCAAATGGCTGTGTATTCCTTAAAAAACAATAATTTACGATGGCGTATTGTTTTGAAAAAGCTCTGCACCCTGATTAAGAGTGTACACTGAAAATGAAGCGTTGTTGAGTTTTGGAGGCGGAGTTTGTCATTCTCATCGCTCTGTGCACGTTTCCTCTTTGATGACCAGACTCGAACTCAATTCTGAGTAGCTATTTTAAAAAGGGCACTAATGAACCTCCACTTTGGTTTGCGTGTCAGCGTTCTTTGTTGAAGGTTTTGTGTGGTTATTTTTACACCGGTGGTGTCAGATTCATGTGGATCTGGCCTCAGATTTGTGAAAACTCCAGCTAAAGTTTTATGTAACGACTGGGTTCCACACCACATCACCATGCATTTTTTTCTTTAATAAAACCATATTTGCGTTATAGTTTTGAATAATAAAGACTCATGTCGGTGTGGAAGGGGCCAGCTCAGTGTAAAGAGAGCAGTGATGGCAGTGAACACAGTTCCACGAACCCAATCCCTCATTGATTGATCGGAGCGCTCAGAGAACAGGGGCACCAATGTCTGCGTAATAAACGTCATTTCCAATAGAAAACACACAAAGGTAATGGCTGCTCTGTGAAGGAGGAACTTGTTCAATGATTTATTCTTGTAATGCAGGTTCATTGGTCAGGGCATTTGTCACGAGCAGATTGTTTCGCGTTTCTTTCTGTTGTGTTTGTGATTTTATTCTCCTGCTGTTCAAGGAAAATCAATGTCAGGCACACACTCTGCTGCCCAATGCTGGTGATCCAGGCATTTACTCAAGGTCATGTACATTTTTATTTCATATAAACGGACAAGAGCGCAAAAATAATACACAGCTGAGAACAAATCTGAAGACTTTTACGACGTCTGTTCCTCCTAACTCCTCTTTCCTGAAGAATTATTTCTAGAGATGAGGGTGATTTTGAGACGGAACCCCATCCCTTCATCTTTTCACAAACCTGGCTGTGTGTTGCTGCACTGAATGTTAACAGACAAATGAGAGGTCATAAACACCATACCCCCCACCCCCCAACCCACATTTCTCTTGTGTGCACTGTTTTCCCCTCTAGCAGAGACCAGAACACAATTAATGTGCCAGCTTTGCCTCTCACCCCCTCAGCTCTTCTCCTCCCCCACCATACCTCCAGTGGCGGTGAGAAGTCCTACATGGAACCCCTCATCGTGGAACACTCTCCAGATATGACAGTACACTCCATTAGGCCACTTTATTAGGTACATCTGTTCAACTGCTCCTTAACGCAATTCAGCCAATCACATGGACGCAACCCAATGGATTGGGAACAGCATCTCCAGTAACAGTAGTGTGAACCCACTGCTGTTCACTCTGCTGACCCCACACAGAATAGAAATCGCTCCTGTAATTATCGCACGGACACGTACTTTTCTGTGTTCCGTCGGTTGTGTACATGTTGTTGTTGTTGTTGTGTGCCGTCTTTCAGCGCACTTGTTTAACTTTTAAATTCTTAATTACAATTCTACTCATACACCTCGATCGCTCTTTGTTTGTCTGCATCTACTGCTCTGTCTGTTACGTATAGTGTCTATGGCCTAGAGGAACTTCATTTCATGTCACTATACACTGCATCTGCTGTATACGGTTGAAAGGACAATGGAAGTGTTTTCTTTGGGCGACCCACTTGAAATCAATCTTCTAGATTTGTCTTTGATCCCTTTTGATATTGATCAACTCAAAAGCAATTTCAGATTCTTTCATTATTTAATGCCAGCAGGGAACTGTTCATACCTGAATTTGTAAAACAATCATTTTCAAACGGAGTAGTTACTATACTTTAAATAAAGAATATTAAAACTGTGTATCACTAATGCTACTGTACCATCTCTCACCTCTTCAGAGAGTGCTGCCTCTCTAAATGCTCATGCTACAGATTTTGCAAAACACATCACACCCTGTAACTACTGTACGTGCCATCACTACTCTACGGGACTCGAAGACTCATTTCTGCAGTAGGTCTGACAACTGAATGTAATAACGATCAAAGTGATGTTGCAGGGACTTAAATTGGGAAAACTGTAAAACAAAATGGTCACAAATTTAATTGTGAAGCAGTCGTTAATGTTGACCATTTCATTCAGTTCTACGTTTTCTGATATAGGGGGACCTCTGCAGCTTGATTGGATTTCCATAGGATGTTTCTGCTCAAGACACTCGGGCATCTAGTTTTATTAACTTCTCTGCTGCTCTACCTGTTCCCCTCTTCAGGTGTAGTAGCCTGTGACTTGTGCATTACAAAGCCCCTTTCAGGATTTGGACTGCTTCGTTGGTTTATTGGAAGTAGTTCTACAAAACCCTCCTTCACCGGACACAGTCTGCCGTGATGGGTGTTTATATTTAATTAGTCTGTTCTGGTTCGATTTTCAGAGCAATACGAAGAATTTCGTGGAACAATTTATCATACATCCACAGTCATTTTGGACTTATTTATACAGCATTCAAGATATAAATATAAATTCTCCAATTTTATTCTTCAGAAATCCCTGCATTGATTCTGAATGGGTGTTCTTCACCTAAGAGGAAATGAATATTCACCTCTCATTAAAAAAAAACTTGTTTAAAATAAACAATTGTGTGCACCCTATTATTAATGTAGAGGAGTATTTCAGTAATAAGCTTAGGTAGGAGAGTTTCAGTTACCAGCATTAATAATAAAATATAGATCCCATGTCTGCAAACATTTTAAATGAAGTATTCAATAATCGATATCAAATCAAATTGAAACCGTAACAATAAGAATCGAAATGCAGAAATGGTCACCATAGCCACGCCTACTCAAACAACAGCTTGACTGAGCTTCTAATCACTGGGGTTTCAGACCAACCATTGAGATCAATAATATGGGCTTTGAATCGGTAGAACACAATGACAGAAAATCATTAAAAATCAAAGAAAACACTTGCACTCCGTTAATCTCAAAGTCTGGACGATTAGCCTTCCAAAGTGAAACAGGGACACCAAAGAATCCTGCTCCCCTTCACATGATGTACCTCAGAGCAGGGTTTTAAAGTTACATCGGGTCATTCTCTCATTCATCACATAATATTACATTTGCTTTCCATATCAAGAAAACAAACATAAAAGAATACATTTTTTTTTCACAGACTTTGACATTGCTTGTGGTCCATGGATGAAATCTCAGTTAATTTGAGTTTGAAACCCTGCTGAACATGGAAGAAGAATCTCATGAGATGAACAAGAACTTGGTTATTCGGGATGTTTGCATGCTTCGAAAACAGCCTTCATTCTTCAGGAAATTCCTCAAATAGGAGTAAATTTAAGACATGCTGATTCTAAAAGTGTTATTAGAGGAGCTCGTGGTAAGAATCCCGTATAATAATATATTGTAGGTAAGTTTCTATAAAACATTGCTGATATAATGCTGCATCACGTGCAACAGGTGGATTAAGCTACTTTTCGACCTCAAAAACCCCGGCATGCCTGACTGCAAGACAAACCCATATTCATCATTCCTCCTGATTACCACCTTCAGATAAATATAGATGTAACAAAGTTAAAGAGCTGGAGCAAAGACACTATTACAGCACTCAGTAAACCACAGCTTGAAACGTTTGTATTGTTACATTTAAATGGTTACCTTCTCGTAAAATGATAATAAGAATAAAAAGAGCACAAACCATAAAGCTAATGCAAGGCTCTAAAAAAGTAACAAAGTATTGCGTCAAAAGCAGAGTTTATGAAGAAGTCCAAGTAGAGCAGCCGAGATCATAGCAGGTGCGCACAGAGATATAAAGGGGACGTCCATGACTGACAAATCGATCAAGCTTTCTGATCTTACACACACACAGCAGCAGGCATTAAACAGTAGAAGTGTGTGTGTATTCCGGCAGTGTTCACGCTTGATCTGATTAAAATAACCCGTGTAGTGACGATCTAACAAATAGCCGGGAAAAAAAAACAGAGTGCTTCCAAACAAACTGTGGTGAGGTTCCATTGTAATCAAACCAAAAACACGATGTGAAATCCCACTTTCTACATCTACAATAACAAGTGCGCTTCACGCAGCCCACTTCACTGATTGGCCAGAAAGAATGGTTATTGTAGAACATCGTTACAGTGTGCAACACATAGATGTGCCACAAACACATAGCTCCATGTTCTTTCAGTCCAATTCAGCATGAGGTCATTAAACCGAACTAACTGACGTAGAGGAGCGGTATATGATCGTCTGTTTACACGTTCGTGGAAATATGATGCTTTTCAGATTCGTGTGCTTACCCTTGCCATAGCAACATGCACGAGGTCGCCAGGGTGTAGTGGTGTGAAGTGGAAAAGATGGAGCGTGTGAAATTCCTAAATGATAGCACTGTGCTTTCAGCTAAATCCTCTAACGCTAAATAACCACGTGCTGTTGAGATGAATTTTCCTCCTTTCCTTTGATGTTCAATGTTGATGAGACTCGAAGCTGTCGCAGGTACACATTCATTTACCCGGTAACATCATTAAACCAATGTGAACCAAATCATCTCAGTTTAATGAGGTTGAGTTTAATCAGAAAATCTGATTTGCCTGTTTGCATGAGTCACTGTGCACATCTCATTTATTTCCACATGTGAAAGAGGCTTGACTCCAATCTCAAAATATCCAGATGCATGCACGGCTTTCTGTTAATACAATCATAGAGCAAAACTAATCTGCGTCCCATACGAGCAAAAAAACAAACAAAACAAAAACACAATCACATTCAATGAACAGCCTAAACGGGGCCCAAAACAAGATCCCTCAGGAGGCGAAACTGGGAGTCTGTGGAAACACAAAGCCATACCAAGCCGAGTCGTGCCTATGGAACGCCAACAAAATACATCAGTGTGAAGCCAAACCAAACCAGAACCAAACACAGTGTTTTCTCATTTGGTCAGGAGAACACAGAGCGAACTACAGGAGAAACACACAGAGCATTTCTCACTGGGATCCACTGAAACACTAAATGTACATTTTAAAGCCTATTTTATCTAAAATAAGAAACCAAAGTATGCTGTACATGGCACAATAGATGGCACGGTCGATTAAATAATCCTCAAATACAGATAGTTGTGACGTAACCAGGTGAACGAAGAGAAACCTTGAGAAGGTTCCATCTCCAGAAGGACATCGGTTGACATTGAAAAACACATTTGCTGAACTTAAAAATGAACTTTGGCTTCTGTCATGAGAAATGCACATGATAAAGGCCAGCAAAAGCAGAATCATAATAATAACAATAATTATAATAATAATATAACCGTGATTTCAGCGGTTCGAGGTGAATAACGGCGCTCGTGCGCTTCTCACTTGATTGACAGCTCGTCAAGAGCGCTCGCGAGGCGATGGCGCTTTCTAGAAAATCCACAAGTGCATCCGACTACATCCCGGTTCCCCGTCAAAGTGTCCGAACACGGCGTTTAACGGCAGACACCGGGGAGGCATAGCGCGTGGCTGACTTTTCTACTGGAAACGCTCCCGCGAATAGAGAGAAAAGAGTTAAAGTTGGTAATTCCCCTGAGGAGAGAGAGAGAGAGAGAGAGAGAGAGAGAGAGAGAGAGAGACAGCTCCCTCTACATCAACAATAACACGCTGAAATCTTTCTCCAAGAGCTTCTCGCTAAAGCGCTTCTCGTGCAACTTCAGCGGCGGCGGCGTGCGTTTCATCGCGGCCCGCACGCGGCAGCTGAGGAGCCTGCGAACTTCTAACGGAACAGCAAGCCGTTCCCGCACACCAGGCAACTAGAATTTCAACGCAGCGTTTTACCTTTAGTTCCGCACTCTCCGCCATCTTGAGACTGCTAGCGCATGCATGACGTCACCGGTCACGTGGTGAGCACGCGTAGCTCGTTGCCAGCGTAACCGTCCACACGCCGTTCAACTATCACTCCAAAATCACTTTTAATCGGTCAGATTGAAATGAAATAATTGTCTTTCCGGTTCTTTAAACCTGTAAAGCAGACAGACATGAACAGAATGTTGTTTCGGTTTCGCATATTTTAATAACTCACTTATTATGAATTATTACAGAGAGATGGAGTTGCCGGTGGTTCTGCTGGTTAAAAAGTTTCATTTAATTAAACAACTTTAATCTGGATAATTAATTCTGAGCATGTTAACATACAATAATAACTCTCTCTCTCTCTCTCTCTCTCTCTCTCTCTCTCTCAAAATTGATTCACTCCAGAAACAACACATTTGTTTGATTCGACTTGTAAAATGCTACAAAATAGCTTCCAGTTTTTATTTTTCACCTTTCATTGTTTTTTAGTATTGTATTGTAAAGATTTGTAGGCAGCAAGAGTGTATATCATGCATATAGCTATCTGCTGCCATCTTCTGGTGTAATAAAAAGTTGTATGTATGTGATATTTCATACTGTGGACAACTGTGCTGGATGTTTTTTTTATATTATTGCTTTCATCACATTTGGCAGCCTACTGTATGATTTCCTGCAGGGTACATGCTGAGCTGATGATCGGAGGACCTACACTTTTTTAACACACGTCTTTAATGCTTTTAATAGAGCAAACAATGAATCTTTTCATCTCTACTTCGATTTTTCGAAGAGAATAAAAACAATAATATTTTATAAGTCATACTTTACCAGAACTCTACATAATTACTACATTTACATCATATTGAAGATATATAGAATTATTTTTGTTGGTTTGGGAGTGAATCTATACTGGATCTATACAATGCATTACTGAGCAACATGCTGGGATAATTTACTCTCCCACTCTGCTGACCCGTATTTAGCGTGTTCCACCTCCTACATTTATATTCAATTCATTAATATTCCACTGCTTCTGCTTTTAATAAAAAATTTATAAAAAGGAGCTAATAAAAAGAAATGGATGAAATTGAAATAGAAATGTAAAACATATAAACGTAAACAAATTACACCAATATCCAATTTCAAAGGGGTGGATGTTCAGTGATGTTTGAACATAATCACAATGATAATGTACAGAATATATATCTTGGGGTTTATTTAGAACTGTTCCTAAACCTCAAATAAATGACAGACACAGGTTGAGGTTGCATCTATTAAGAGGATGCTGGGACCCTGAGGCAAACTGAGCCAGTGCTTTGGTGATGTGTAGTTTTGTGTCGTCACCATGAGATGGAAGTGTTGCCTCTAGCAAGAGAAGACACCACGAGCCTGTCGCTAGCTCCTTCCTTTAAACTCAGAAGTGATCACATTTTAAACATTTCTAACTGATTTTGCAAAAAGAGGGAATTTGTCATGAAGGATCTTTTATTACTGCATACATTTGTAATTTATAAATGCAAATGCGCTGAAGAAATGCTGTGAACTCAAGGAAAAAAAACCTTTAAATGTGCTTTTGACTCAGTGTTATTTTTGTTATTCATACATATTTTTTTCTTTTATTGTTGGTGATGTTTTTGGTGGTAAATATTTTAAGCTACGTCAAATGTTAAGTCCAAGGTTAAAAAATAAGAATCATACATCACAGAAACACACACTTGAACCAAAACACAAAATAAACAAAACCATGTTTTAAAAACCCGTGATGCTGTGTAATGGAGACTCCAGGTTCTCGTCTCTTTGAGGTAGAAATGAAATGTCATGAGCCAACATTCTACCCACGTGGGCCCCATATGGGCTGTAAATATGGGCCCTATATGTGTTTGTCCATGGGTTCCATGTGGGCCCTATATTAATTAGCTCATAGAAATCTCATATGGGGCCTGACTGATGCTAAGGTGCATGGGGCCCAAATGGGCAACTCATATGAGACCCATATCGGGCCCCATGGAAGAATGTTGGCTGGGGCTGTGCTGGCACTGGGAGCATTTGAATGCCCCTTTCGATGAAGATTCTAAGGTTTGTGAAAATGAAGTAATAGTTTTTGGGGAAATAACTTACACATGATCAGGTTACGGTTGGATCATTAAAAGTCTGTAATCTAGGAGTGATCCTTGATAGAAATCTATGTTTAGCACAACAGATAAATGCTGTCAGCAATAGTTTTTCAGATTTTGATCACTTCGGTTTAATCCAGCCTGGACTTCTGTAATTTGCTGTACTCCCTGTAGTTTAGCTTTTGCTACGCTGCAGCTTGTTCAGGATGCGGCTGTGAGGCTGTCGACACATGTATGCAAAACTTTCATGATGTATCGTGGAGTTGCTGAGAGATATAGCTTGCAGCGTATTTGTTTCTTGGAGAAACGGTGCCTCTGGTCACTTCTGAAACTTCTTTGTGCTTTATTAAATGTTCCCTAGGAGATAATAATAGATTTAATATATTTTATATTCTAACACAAAACTAGTCTTATTGGCCAAGTCCCCTAGGCCCCGTCCACATATACCTGGTCATTTTGAAAACGGAGATTTTTAACACGGTTTGCAGCATTGAGCTTTCATGTAATCAAAACGAACACCAAGGTGCGCTGCTTTGAAAATGCGTGGAACTCTGTTTCCATGTGGTCAATAAAACAAGTTTTCCTTGAGAGATGTGGTTTTTCATCATCATCATCATCAGCTTCACTGCTGCTTTGTGCAGACGAAACGAGGACTGCGTTACTGTTCACTCTGTTGTCGGGGTGTACAGCCAGGAGTTTGCATGTTCTCCCTGTGCTTGCGTGGGTTTTCTCCGGGTACTCTGCTTTCCCCCACAATCCCAAAAACATGATGTTAGGTTAACTGAATGTTGCCCTGTGATGGACTGGCGACCTGTCCAGGGTGTACCCCCACCTCTCGCTCGAGACCCCCGCGACTCCGAAAGAGAATAAGCTGGCAGAAAAATGAAGTAATAAATATTAATATTGTGATAAACAACCAAAGTCACAAAATGTGGCTTGCATCAAACTTTTATTAAGTATTCTGACAGGAAAAAAGAAGTATTGAAACAAGAATAAATAATCAAATAAAGTAATTTTCATTTGGATCTCAGCACGAACCAAATATATAAGATGAGGATAAGTGCTCGTTCAGATCAGACGCTGCTGGAATCAATCA
This sequence comes from Danionella cerebrum, assembly GCA_007224835.1. Taxonomy (NCBI): domain Eukaryota; kingdom Metazoa; phylum Chordata; class Actinopteri; order Cypriniformes; family Danionidae; genus Danionella; species Danionella cerebrum. The sequence continues at coordinate 131,082 of SRMA01026581.1, forward strand.
AATCCGTGTCAGATGTTGTGAATGTCACAGAGCCCAGTCAGGCCCATTTACAGCGTGTACGAATGTTGCTCTTTAAAGTGCTCAAAATGATGTAAGTTAGTTTGGGATAGCACATCAGCGAAATCAGAAAAACAAGCTTGGTAAAAGCATAAATAATTGTGAATAAATAAATAAATAAATAAATAAATAAATAAATAAATAAATAAATAAATAAATACGTGAGCTAATTCATTCTTAAATGAGGAGAGCAAACCATTGCAATTGAAAGTTCACATTATGCTTCATTGCACATTGCCACATATTATGTATTTGTTTTGTTTTTTAAAAAAAAGAATAAGTTATTTACACGAGTAACAGTACAACATTTTCTGATTTGTTTTACTCTGTATTCCTGTAGTAGCTGCTGATGCTCAGCAGAGTGCTCAGACTGTCCTCAGTGTTCAGTGAGACGCTAGAGTTCCTCGAAGCTGAGCTTTGCAGAGATCACTGGGACCCAGTGATGATTTGGGTTATGGTGGTAAGAGCGGAGGCTTGAAGCTGCAGGTCCCGGAGCAATGTCGTGGAGGGAGGATCTTGCAGGAGAAATGGTGAAGAGCGTCGTGAGCTTCTAGGGAAAAGGGGAAGTTAGATGAAGCACATGCAGAGAACAAACATGACGTCCAGGATTTTCTATGCTATGTAGAGCAGGATTACGTTCTATTGCATTTCTGATTCTCTCGGGTATTTATGAAACGTCTGTAAGAAGGAAGAGTTTCTGACACTTGCTTGCTTTACTTCGATTTCTCCTGTGCTGCTGTTTGTTTGGGAGGCTGAGAATGCCACAGTTATCTAAAGAAAGCACTAGCGTGTGAACTCTGCACGGGGCAGTTTGTTTATGGTGAGAACACTGCCATAAAAACCAAACGAAGAAGAGACGCAGAAGTCACAACACAGAATAATGGAGGGAGTGGTGGCTTAACACATTCAAACAAAAGGGATCAACAGGATGCTGTTTCTTTGCGATCAGAGAATAGTATCACCTCTTTTAGAATTTCATCCAAAGATTTCAAAGAAAAGCATCCCTAAAGGGTCCAGAACACCATGAAAAAGCCGTGAAGAGAAGTCAGCAAAGTCCTTACAAAACATGTACATCACACCTAGACGCAGCGCTCTGTGAGCTTCTGTAGCTGCTTACACAAACACGCTTCACTCTCCACATGTAGTGTTTTGTTTTAAGTGATTCAAAAAGCTATAACATCTTCAGTGGAACTTTTTCAACAAAAGCAAAAATGTGTTGATTGCTGACTGGTCAGTTGTTGCGCTCACTGATTGGTCAGAAATCTGCACTTTGATGAATATAGGTCTATGTTCCTTCCCCCTAGGGCCGCATGTGGTCTACTGAAAATAAATGGCATTCCGTCAGTGCACCTTTAGAGGGCAGTAGAGATGACTTTGCAGGAAAGGTGGTGATTTCCCCAAAAACTGAAAAAAGTCTGATTTGCTTCTGAGGTCGCATTTCATATTTAGACACAAGTCCACTCAGTAATGAAAATAAACTTGCTAATTAGAATTAAACCAAGAAATAAAAAAAAACATGATGCTTTAGAGAACCCCATCTAGTCACGCAACCAATAAATGACTAAAACCGCAGCCTGGTCAGTAAAAGTAGCACTTGCATATTTCCCCTTTTATGTAAATGCTCCCCGTTTTACTTTACGGGTCAAAAGTAAATGGCTAAATTACCTTTAAGCTTCTGCTGAATTGCATAACGAGCTTTTCTCTCCTGATCCAACTCGTTGCACAATGTGTCTAAATGAAACCAAGACAGAAATGAGAGGGTGGGTCATAAAAATAGCTTAAACTCCCAGTGAGCATTTGTAAAATATGCAAGTGCTTCTTTTGGAGTATACTATATCCCATCCGAACCGTTTCCTCACATCATACCTCGCACAATCTGCAGCTGCTGCACCATCTCCTCTCTGTAAGACAGTTCCCTCTTCATTTGGTCCTGAAAATTATCTGGTAGAGTCAACAGGGATTGAGTTATCGACTCTACAAATGCTAGCACGTTAAAAGACGCGGAGGTGAGGAAATTACCTTTCAGACTTTGAAATTCCCGTTCCAGCTTTTTTCTTAGCTCCACTTGCTCCAAAAGCTGCTTCTGAAGCTCCTCTGTTCAAACCAACAGACGTGTTGCCGTTTATTACTTTCAATGTCCACAGACATTCCTTTCCAGACAAGCTATTTTCAGTCACGTGCTTCCACTGTTTGGTTTTCTTGTCGCTCTGCGGCACCGGTTCGGTGACCGGGGCTAAACACACGGCGCGCTCTGGAGCATGACGCGGCAGAATAATTAGCGGAGCTGCCCGAGGCTGTGGAAACCGAGCCCGGCTCCGAGATCGTCTGCAGTTCAAGGACAGCAGCTGAGTGCAGACCACATCATTTTCCTAATGCATAATGTCCCAACAACGAGCGGGGATTCTTGCGCATGCGCCCGACATTTAATTGGTTCAATTTACACCAATCGTTACATTTTTATCGATTACAACAATTCCATTTGTGAATCCATAACGATTTAAAAATCTGATACCTATCAAGTTGGTCAACATCAAAGTTCAGAGGATTTTATTTATGTCTATTTTATTTAGTTACAATTTTATTTTAATGTAGTTAGTCAATTTTATTTTAGATATCCAGTTACTCGACCGTATCGTCAGATTAAATATTATTAATATACATATTTATTAGAAATATTATGCTCCTGGATGCAGGAGGCGCCAAGCGACAAAAATCACATGAAGCAAGAAAACTTTATTTATGTCCCCATCCCATCCTTGGAGATAAAATAGAAATCGAAGAAAACGAAAGAACGAGATAAAGCCCAAAAGCTTCAGAAATAAAACACAACACGCTGAAGATGCTATTAAACGTTTACAACGGAACCTGTCACAGATTTGTTGATTTCAGCCATGTTTTATAATGACATTTGACATTTTACAACGAGAATATCCTGTTTTTAATTTGCTGTATATTGTGCTTCAGTTCTTTTTTTTTTTTATAAATTGAGCAGCTTTGTTTCGATTAAATGTGAGATGTACATTTAAAGTAATTATTTAATGTAATATTAAAATAATATTTTACTCTGCTCTTATACTCTTAAGTTTAACTATTTCATTATTGATAGATACGATTGGCGGAGTGTAACCATGTAAATAACAGCATTATGCATTTTTGCTGTTTTATTTAGCCACGCTGAGCATTTCCCAGTGATGAATTTTAAAGTTATAATATAAAATTACACACACACACACACACACACACACACACGCACACACCCACACACACACACACGCACACACACACACACACACACACACATACATATAAGCACATTTCACAGAAACATTTGCAATAAAACGAATTTAAAAACAAATCCATTAAATCTGGACGACAATAAATTATAGGCACAGTTTAAATTCTAATTGTAAAATGTGTGAACAATTATAGCAAATAAAGAGGCGTTATGATGACAGATTGATCGATTAACAGAGTGCTTTGAGAATGAGCCGCTGATTCCAAACTCTGCGGGAAAAGAGAGTTTGAAAGGGGGCTGCAGACACTCAAACAATCCGCTCGATCGCTTTAAATCCGTGGCTGTTTACACAGTCGTTAATTACAGTCATTTAATAAAATTATATCATTTAACAGAAATGTACATTTCGCCACATTTTCGACGTTTTTATTTTATTTTATCCGTTTTAACAGTTTTTCGCAACACATTGAAAAATACAGAGCAAATAGGCTCTAAAGGATAAAAGACACAAAGGATTGGAGACATTTATATATTTCGGAGATAAACTGAATCTCAGAGGAACTGTTTAAAATGCGTGAATCTAACAAAGAGGGAAAGAGGGAGAGAGAGGGAGAGACTTTTTTAGCTGCTCCGAGGATCTTTCGTTGTTATTTTAAACGGATTGTGTGAAATGTTTTCAAATGTTTGAAACTCTTCCAATTACTTACCATTTGTTTCAGCGCCGCACCGAGAAGCTTTAGATGGTTCTTCAAAAGATGCTTCATCCTTTTCACGAGAATACACCTGCAACAAGGAACCAAGCTTTCAGAAATGGCCGCAGCACCAATTATCCGTCATTTTCTCCCTTTACGCATCGTACAACAGACTGCGTTTAACCATAATGATCAACAATATTTGGCAACATCTATAGGGAAATTATCCGTTTTGCAAGAACACTGGGTCAGATGGGCTGACAAAGGGAATCATTTGCGCAGCATCCACAGGGGAGCCCTTACACCAGCTCAATAATAGCCCGCGGGCGACCACACAAATGACCATTCACTTGAAACGTTTAATTTTCTATAATTACGCGCCGCTGTGTTCTTTTATCAGACGGTAATGAACAGCAAACATCCATCCATCCATCCATCCATCCATCCATAGCAAACTGTAAACCCCAGATAGAGTGATCTCTAAATGCTGCACGAGTGATATTCTTGGGAAGTGTGAGTTTCTCCATGCAGCACAAACACATCAAGCAGCTGTTTGAACCGAGAGAATGCTACATTCAGGCTGCTTCATAAGGGTCTGCGGTTTCTCACCAGGTGATGATGGCTGCGCTTGTGCTCCGGTGAATCTCTGAGAGGGGCCCTCCGCTGCTCGCCGTCCGGTTGTGGCGATGGGCTGTGCTCTCTCGCCGGACTTTGGAGATCATCCACGGAGAGTTGTAGAGATTCGTCATCTTCGGGGAGCCTGTGCGTCTCCACGTCCACTTCTGGTTCCTCCTCGCTGTCCACGCACGGGGAAGGCGACCTGAGGCTGGAACTCTCGCTCACCAAGTCCGGTGACAGATGGCCATGGTGAGCTCCACTGTACGCGTCCCTGTTTCCGTAGAGCTTGGCGATGCTCTCCGCGTCTTTAACGACCGGTCTGAACGCGGAGATATAGCTCAGCTTTCTCGGGGTGCTGGGCTGACCCTCGCTTGACCTGGCCTCGTCCCCGGACTTGTCCTCGTCGTTCCTGCAGGACTGCGAGCTGGAGCAGCGCTCGCCCTCAAACGCGCTGTCTCTCGGAGTGTTTCCTCCGCGGTCGCTCTCCGACAAATCCGTGTCCGTTTGGCGGGATCCCATGAGCTCCGCGTGAGGTTTCGAGTGTGATGACGGGTATGATGAGAGGGGCAGCGTGCCAGCGGTGGGCCAAAACATAGGGAACGATGGATAAATGGCATCCTTCGCGCCAGGCCAAAATACGCCTGATGGCACGCTTGGTTTATTTGGCTCACCGACGCCATCGTCCTTCTTTTGACAGAGTCCAAACGCGGGAAACGTATAGGGATGCGGGAAGATGGGTGGCGGGATCTTCTGGAGCATGCCGAAGCTCTTGCTGGGCACGGGAATGACCGGAAAGCTTCTCGCGCTGCTGCTCAAACCGAGGTTTCCTCGCTCGTCGTCGCTGCGCAAAGTTTTGTGGGGAATTTCAGGGGAAAGCGTTTGCGTGATGTTCCTGGAGGTCTGCTGTTTGTGCGGGGAGGACATCTCCGAAACAGTGCCTGGCATTGCTCGCTTCCGGCTGCCGCCGTTAAACATGGCCTTGACGTCCTCCCACGCGTGGCACACATCATCAGACAAGGCTTTGTCGAACAGTTTGAGGTGGCGTCTCCACGAATTGAAATTGGCCGCGTCCGGCTGAGTGTATTTCGAGTCTGGTGTGCGGTGTGAGTGGAAGATAAATTTGTTGGGTGAGAAGTACATACTGCAGTAGGTGCACTTGATGCACTTTGCTCTGGAGCTGTTGTATCTGGCTGGAATGAAGCTGCCTCTGCTGCCCCAAGCGCACTCGTGTGAAACGTCGAAAGCGAAGTTCTCGGGTAATTTCGGAGGGTTGTGGGCCCCGAGAAACGACTTGCAGAGGCGCTCGGCCTCGCGCTTCGTGATCATGCCGCACCGGCGCGAGGAGATGGGCATGGCCCCAGCTCGCCGCAGGATCTCCAGCTGCACCGGTGTGCACTGCACACAAGTGATGCCCAGCGCCACGCGACGGTTGTGGATCTCGTTGTAGCTGTAGTTCTTCAGTAAAGTGTTGGAAATCTGCGCCAGACACAGTCTTTCCTGGCCGTCGATAACCAAAGACACGATGGGCACACCGTAGAGCGCAGTCTCGCTCACCTGGTTCGGTTTGAGCGAGCTGCTGGCAGAGTAAGCCGCCAGTTCCTGCTTTGAGTTCGGGGAAGAGCAGGTATCCCGACCCGCAGGGAGCTGGACGGGGATCGACTCCATTCCTGAAAGTCTGCGGAGAGCGAGAGAAAAAGGTGTGAAATTGCTGAGAATGAACCCGGGAGACTGACTCGAAACAGTGTTCTGCAGGGTGTCCAAACCAGGATTTACAGAGCGTCCTCACCATATTTAAAATAATAATAATTAAACGAATTAATAATAATAATAGTAATAATAATAATAATAATAATAATAATAATAATAATAATAATAATAAAAGTAGATGAAGAAGAAAAACGTTGTTATTAAATATAAATCGTATGGATTGTTATTTAGCCAAGCTTCAAAATTAAACCGTTGTTTTATGAGTAAATGCAGATGAGATCAATGCTTTACACGTGAACTCAATAAACTGCTGTGATATTCCAAATCTAAATGGAAGGTATTTCTCGATTAATCGGTTATTATCGGTTGAAGGCTCGTTGCTGCTGAGCTCGCGCACTCTGACCTTGGAGGCCGCATCTTTACCTAATGTTTCCAAATCGGCTCAGCGCCGGAGCGAGCGCTTAAAGGCCTCTTACGCGGGTAAGACGCGCGGGGGCAGAAGGAAAGAATCGTTTAGCTGCAGGAATGAGCTTATCAGCGAGGAAAAGAAGAGCTAAGCCGCTTTCTGTGTAATTACACACACTGTGCTGCTCGACTTTGATTTGACAATAAACTACTGTCACGATATTTTTAAATGTTACGCAAGGAAATTTCAAAACATACTTTGTTTTCTAAATGTATGTGTTACAACGATATAATTACAACAGACATTTTTTCTGCAGTTTTGTCTAATTCTAGCAGGATTCGCCAGTTATAAACTCCCTTTAGTAATCGAGGATCAAGCTGTTTTACGAACCGTACAGACAACAACAACAACAACAACAATAATAATAATTATTAATAATATTATTTGTTCAAACGCACACTGTAGTTAAATCACGCGTGCCTACCTTCTTGATTCGGGGAACGTCTGGAAAGTGAGAATTTGCCTCGGACGAGGAGGACTGAAAAGAAAAGAAAAGCGTCCGTCTGAGGTGCCCAGACTCTTCCACTAGCTCTCAGCAGAGCTCTGGAGTTGCCACATACTCCGCGCTCTGGAGACCACTGAGCACATGGCCGCGCGTCAGCGAGCGCCACTTCTTAACAGAGTGTGCGCAATCTGCTCCGAGAGAGAGACCGGACACCAAAAAGAATCAGAAGACACGCCCACGAGATCCAGTGCCACTCTTAGCACTTGCAGCTCTCAAAAACAAAGACAACAGTTTATTCTCTCAATGCAATGGAGTTTTATGCGTTTTGCGCACAACACGTGCAGCCCATCATGATTGCGCAAGGGGAAACAGGGAGACGCAAACCCCACGCACCGCGTTCCTCACAGACAGTCTTCCATTAAACTAAGAATTTGGAGGAGTTTGACTATTTAATATTTATCATCTGTCCCCTTATATTGGACAAATTGTCCCCGGGTCGCAGTTTAAAGCCCGAGGCTGGTGGTCACCGCGTGGTTGACGTCACTCTTCGCGGTGAATGATGCAGGTTTGTTAAACACACCGCCAGTGAGAGCGGCTCGTGTGTACAAACAGTGAGATATCAGAGCAATGGACTGAGGTAAGTGGTGGAACCTTATATGACCGTATTAACTATTTAAACCCCGATCAATGCCCCTCGGTTAACCCCGCTAAGTCCTGACGCAAAGATACCAAAACTGAAGCGGTGGAGACGCCCTCCCAGCATCAGAATGTTCGGCCGACACAAGCACCATCCGAGACCTCACACGTTTCACTCTCGAGGGTCTGGATGGAGGGACACGTTTTCGATTAAATAACTTTATACACGCCGTTCTTTTCGTCGATGTCAAAACAGAACTTTTAATTACACGCCAAATAATCCTCCTATGTCCCGAACGGGGTCGTTCTTCTGAGCAAAGCTGCACAGCAACAGTCTTGTATGGAAATATTTACAGTGAAAACATTGATGAGGATCGAAACCTCGAGAAAGAAAAGTGTCTAGCGGTGCCCCGAGCGTCTGGTGACCGAGGGGCCACCGGCTGAACCCAATGCAATATTAATAGCAAGGGAAACTTTAACCAGATCTGCCTCACCGTCTCTCCTTTCACAACCAAGAAGCTCCTTTCTGGCACAACAATAATTACAATTTTATACTGTAACTATTCCTTCCTTGTAAATTATTTAGGACACCAGTGATGCCGTTTTGTCAGCGGGGTGGGCTCTGGATCCACCCTCTCCTCCTCATCAGCATCTCCAAACCTTTGAGTTTGTTCTTGTTGAATGTTCTACTACTTGTATATTATTTTTAATCTCTGCACATATTTCGTTTAACAGGTTTCTGGCTTGTTACCCTCTCTGAGCGGCTCTTAAATAATCGATGATTGTTTTTCATAACGGTTCAATCAATGGATAAATATTGTGTTTCAGCGAGACATATGCCATCATTTCAGATGAAAACACGCGCTATTGTGTTACACGTGCACGACTAATTAAAGAAACGTTATATAGGCTAATGCTCTATAGTCCACACAGAGGGGCGTATCAAAGACGTTTTGGATGAATTGGGATCGGATATTAAAACAAGTGCATCGTTTAGTTCTTTAGGATTATTTTTAGTGTTTTTTGTAATCGAAATAATATCAGCAATTTTTTTTTCTTCTTTTATATAGATGAAAACCATTATACATATTTTTTATACATCAATATATACATTTTATATATTTCAGTTTTCAAAATTGTACATGTTGTATTTTTGTATATTGGTACCAAATAGTTTAAACTAAATTAAAAAACTAAACTAAACTAAATTAATAAATAAATATATATATATATATATATAT